>JAJHUR010105485.1:0-13718 GCA_027495735.1 Lutjanus campechanus
ATCTGTCCACTGTGGACAGTGACATGGTCCTGGGTCAAAGGGTTTTGGCCTCTTGTAGCTGCTTCTCTGTGATGTCTTTTAACTTTCTGTTCTCTGGGGTGTGAGGGGTCAGGAAGGGGGGGTTGTCCTTTTTTTCTTGTGTTTGACACTTTAAAACCTTTGCAGTCTCTTGTTATAAGACGTGTTTTTATTTGTCCATTTTGTGGGCCAGGAACGTCTCACCTGCAGTTCAGATGTAATATATAAAAAGTTTAATCATGACACGCACTGTTGACATTGTCAGAATATTAATATATTTAGGATTTAACAGCAAAATTTCGCCTGTAACCTAAAGTAGACGAGGCACTTGTGCCGTTGTCACCATCTCTTGTCTAAACTTTAATGTCCTCCTGACTGTTGAGGTGGACTCTTCTTGGCCCACGTCCCATTTTACACCTTTGTATAAAGTCCACCCCTGTAATCCCCCAAAGCTCTCAAACAGTTCACTCATTAAGGTTCCTGCTGCCTTTGAATTCTTTGTTTTGTCTCTTGCATCGGCATAGTTCCTGAAACTAAAGAAGTGGTGATCCACAAGTACAAGACCCCCATGGTGAGTCCTCACTTCTTCTGTCAGAGTCAGTACTGTTTTATCAGGTCATCCAGAGTGTTAGTTAGTCACAAGGTCTGCACAGTAGAAATGTGACTCACAATATTTGACATTTGTATCTGTAAACACAACACCGGCACCACTATGGAGGAGTCCCCTCCTTAATTAAGAAAACTAACATGAACTTAAGTCTGAAAATTAAAGCTCTATTCCCACTGGAAGCACTTAACACTTTATAAAAATGTGTGAGCTTGATCATTAATGGCTTGATTCTACCGGGCTCGGCTGTATCGCATTCCGGCTGTGACGTGGCCGCCAGAGCCGACTGTGGGCGATTCCACCAGAAGCACCGCAGTGCATTTTAGAAATGTTCCAGAAGCGACTCCCCGCTTTACCCTGCTTAAAAAAAGCGTGCCTAGTCTATTTTTTGATGGAAGCTGCCTCGGGTTGCACAGAGCAGATGGAGCCAGGCGCGACGTCAGAGACAGGAAGGGTAAAGAGCATCTGGTCAATATTCTAAATAAAACACCCTGTGCAGACTACTGACTCTAAAAAAAGATGAACAAAGAAACAAAACACAATAGAGAAGAAACGCTGCTCAGACTTTCTGTTGATCACGTACAGGTGCAGTGTATACTTGAGGTGTACTGTGCTTATTCTTCTTGTTGAGGGCTCATTGCATAGGTGGAACACACTCAATAAAAAAAGCAAAAAATGCGAGTCTCCTTCAAAAACAATGCAAGGCACTCTGTCATGGTGCAAGCCTATTGGTCAGAAACAAGGAAGTGATACACCATCAAAAGAAAGAAAAAAGGATGGTTGAGAGCAGCTGTACGTTACGTCCCCCTTTGGGTGAAAACAACCACGGTCAAAGTGGTCAGTCAGTATGTGTGTCTGTGGCAAACACCTCATCACAGGCTAGTTAATGTTGTTACTGAGTAAATCACACGTGTGCCGATTGTGCCTGTTGATCAAAGTGAATCAGAAAAGACTCTTAACCAAAGTTTTTACTGTGAAAATAAGTATGGCCCTACTGTAAAACACCTGCTTTGAGAATGGAGTTTGGTTCAACAGAACCAACGCAGCAAAATAAAGTGTCTAAAATACATAACTTGAAGATTCAATAAGGTAGCTGTATGACAAGTTTTCCACTTTAATGGAGGCAGACTGAAAGGACTAATTGCTTAATTTTTTCTATGCAACAATGCCGACTGTCTATTGGAAAAGAACAGCATGATTGCTCACCTGGCCAGAGGATTTGGGCTCCTAATAGCTAAACAGTAATACAGTTTTCTTATTTTATGTGCTAAAACTGCCAAAGACCTTGAAGTATGTATTGACCACCAGTCAAATTAGTATTGTTGTTTTGACACAGGAGCAAAGTACCCGGATGGGATCTCATCCACAAGGAACGAAAAAGGCAGGGACGTGAAATAGGAGATGAGAGCAGGAGTAAACCTAAAATTAAAAAGAAGATGGATGTAATGTGGCTGTCAAGTGAAGAAGGACCTAAACTTTACTTCATGTGACTGTTTTTGAAGGAGACTTGCTTTTTTTGGTTGTTGTTTGAGACTTTTTCACCCATGCAATGAGCCCTTCACAAGAAGAATAAAAAAGGAACAATTTAACTATGAAGCCTACTTAACCATGGTAGAAGCACAGGAATCAAGGAAATAATAGCCAAATCAACAAAATCAGGCAGGCAAAACGTTTCTGAAATGCTCTCGGTGGGGTACGAAGCTGTGCAGAACAAAAGCGCATCAGAAATGAAACGACATAGAGCCAAGCTCGGTGGAATCAAGAGCGAAGCAGTGTGACTTCCTCCGGTGATTAAAGGATTACAGCAACTTTCAAGAGTTTAGCCCATTACTCACCTTACTCAGTGTAGTCTGTTCATGTCTCCACTTCATCTTACAGTATATCACTGATTTAAAAAGCAACACTAGGGTCTGCAGTGGTGTTGATCACATGCAGTTCTGGAAAAATCCAGTTTGAGGTCTGTCAAACACCAAAACAAAGCAATGTCACTGTGATAACTTACCATAGTTGTGAAAATGTATCCTGTGTCTTGATGATCATGTGGTAAACTGCAGAACTGAAGTGATCTATTTACAGTTAACACCATAGCAGTCTGAACATGATCTCCATTTAAAACTGTACCCCGTCTTTAACTTAGAACTTATCCTAAATGATAAAATGAGGACATTTTAGTTTCAATATTCTGATGTGAGCACTAACTGGAGCTAACGGGTTACATTACAGAGAAATAACAATGCACTGGTCACTGTAGTTTTTTAAAGTTCAGGCTAATGTGCCATGAAGAATACAGCATGAAGGGCAGACGAATCAAAGGCTCCCTCTTGTAAACAAAAGCAGTTGTTTATATTTGGTGTTACCCTTGAGGTCTCACAAACACGTTGAATGAATTTCCTTCCTCGTAAAAGATTTGATGGGCTGATTTTGAAAGAATTTAAATTGTGTATTGTTTACATCCGTGTTTACTTGATAGCGGCCTTCGGGAAATTGCTCCACTTCTTGAGCTATTGATAAGCTGAACATGATGAAACTGGCAGCAGGCGCATTTATCACAATGCCAGCATGCTCAACGCAAACAAAACAGGAACTCGCCCACAGAAACGTTATTATCAGTGGTCATAAAACTCCACAGGTTACCTTTTAAACAGGGTTTCTGCAGGTTTCAACAAGTTAAACATGCACAGTTTGGATGAGTGGTTATTAGGTCAGTGGTTTTATTTTGTAGTTGTAACAGTGTGATCAATACAACTTTTCCCAAAACACATTTAAAAGCGAGGCTGAAGTTTATGCAACTTTTTTAAGGACCTGCAGAAAACTTCTTAAAGTATGCAACAGTACACATTCCCACAGTATTTAGACGGAGGGGACCCTCTTGTTTGTTGTTTCTAACTGTACACAGATGTTGCCTAACACCTGGGCTGTTATCCTCTTCATGGTTGTTTCTTCCTTCTGCAGGCACATCAGATCTGTTACTCGGTCCTCTGCCTTTTCTCCTACGTGGCGGCAGTGAAGGGGAAGGAGGCGGAAGGAAAACCCAAGATTCTGTCACCGAGACCCCTTCCTAGCTAGTCTCCACCCCGCGCCCTCTCCCCCTTCTCTCCTCCACCACGTCCTCGGTGTGCCTCTACTTGAAACGGCATCTCAGCTCTAGAACCACAGACTTCTGACAATCCCTAACTTTACTCTTAAGCACACGACCCCCCCCCCCGCTCCTTCCTCCTGTATATACAAGCCTTTTTTTTCGACCCTGTTGTGTAGACGTGTTTGGTCTGTGATGTCGTGTAAATACTTCCAGCCCCTCATCGCTGTCGTCCCGATGATCATACCAACTAGCTAAATGTTTGCCTGCTCCTTAACTCGGGAGAAGCGGCTCCCCTCGAGCTCTTCTCCTCAGTGTGAAAGTCTTCTCTTGTTCCCGCTGCCAAGACCCAACTGTTTTTACCAAAAGAGGGAGAAATGAGGTTCTAGCCCCGAGGCACAGAGTGCATGCAGGTCCCGTGCACAGCCTTGACAGTTCACTACAGAGTAGCTTCCCGTCCCCCCCTTTATCCCTCCCTCCCTCCCCCCCCGTCTCCATACGACTGTGTGAGTTATTCTGTGATATGTGGTTACTGTAAAGTTCCAGTCTGTCCAAGTTAAAGCTGGTGAAACATCCAGAGAGCCTCTCGTAGTGCAGGACGTCCCATACTGAAAATGCTACTGTATACTGCACCAGAGCACCGCATGTAAACGCTTCTTCAAAGTGTTTGAACCCTAAAATAATGTGAGTGTTCTCAGATGTGTTCTCTTGCCCTCTGAATTACTGTTCTAGTTCTACTGTAAAATTTCTCGTCTGTGGTCTGCTGTTATCAATTGCATGTTACTATGAGGATGACAAATAAATATTATATATATTTCTATATATAGTATTTATTTAATATATACATATATTGACTGTACATTTCTCTGGAAAAAAAAAATGTTACAAATTGTTGATTTGCTAGATGTGCAATACTTAATAAGTAGTTAGCCATTGCCAGAGCCAGGTTTTCTTAAGTTCACTGGCGTCCACAGGGTGACGAATGTAAGAAAGAACTTTTTTTTTCTATCGTTCATATTGATTGAAGTGAACCTGCTGACCCCAGTTTGACTGTTTAAAGTTTGTCTTTCGAACCCTGAATCACAGATGACAAAAAAACAGCTGCTGTGTTACTCTCTAGTCTCTACAGGTGCAATCTTTGGAGAATTTTGCACTCAGGCCATGCCCCCCCAATCAGTGATGTCACAGCAGGTGTTTTTAAACAGCAGCAGGCGGAGATGCTGCGGTGAATGTCGGCAGAGCTGGTACAGTACCTTTTCCCATTTGAATTCAGCCACTACAAGTCATGTGGAACACGCCTTTGATAGTCTGATGACCTGACACAAACTGGTGTTACACCATCGTGTGACTGCAGGGGGCACTGGTGGGTGGTTGGTTTTGTTTTAGAAGCAGTTTGTTTGTCTGCAGAATTCCAGAAAAACTACTACTGACACGATTGTCATGAAAGTTGGTGGAAGGATGTAGAACCCATTAAATTCGGTAGTGGATCCAAATCACAGGGCAGATACTCGAATCACTTCATTTTTCACTTTGTTGAACATTGTGAGATAGGACATTTGGCCTTGGCAGAGCTCTGTGCTCTCCAAGTGTTATTCAGTCTATAAAACAGGTCAGCAATTTAAACACACATTTTATGTTGAAAGTGACATGTCATCAGTTTACCTGTTAACCAGTACCTGCACTAATTTTTTTTTAAATTGCTGCATCAAGTAATAATTCCAAGTCAGAGATACGGGACATTTCCCGGTGGCGTTTCTACTTGACAAGAACTACAGATGTGTCAATAAAATAGTGGCAAAACAGCTGCAAAGCCTCTGTCACCAGCGGTTATCAAAATAAAAACAAGAACATAAAGTAGTAATAAATGTTTTTGATCTGGTTTCACTCAAGGAACGAAAAGGTTCCTGCAGCCCGTTGTCGTCTGCGGTTCCACCGTCGATTAGTCTGTTGATATATGAAAAAGTGATGTCTGTTTTTATACGTCGTTTTTGTGCATGATGATACAGCTATGACAGCTTATAAAGCGACAGACAGGCATCATTTGTGCAATCTCTGACTTGACTGGTTTGCAGCTGCAGAGTTTTTTGTAATGGTGGCAGAAATAATATTCTGCGAGTACTCGAACAATCAGAAACCCCACCATTAAAGTTCCTGCAGTGAAAATGCAGCTAAAGTTAATGCTGTTTACATGACGTGACTAAAAGGCTGGAGGTAACATAAGAGAGACATAAGAAAGACATAAGAGAGACATAAGAGAGCGCTCCCAAGTGGATTAACAAGAGGTTTTCCATCCATTCTGCATGAAAGCAGCATAATCGTTATGTTCCGTTTTTATTCAGTCTTTAAACGTGTTGGCAACATTTCTTTTAATTTCCAGGTACAGGGTCATATTTTCTGATGGCCTTTGCCAGAAATAGTGACTTGTTTTGTGCTGTGCCTCTGTTGACCTGCACCTGGAAATTTAAAAAAAAAAAGTTGTCATCTACGTGGCCTCCTTACACCCAATATAAAGACTGAATGACAACAAAAAAGAATCTATTAAAGGTGAAAAGAAGAAAGAAGTATTTAAAGTTACAAAATAGAGCATCCAAATATTTTCAGCCAATTGGCATTTCTTATATTATTCAGGCTAAAACAATTTTGACAGCCAGTACTTAAAAAGTATGACCCTAATGTCCAGTGCCTCCTGTGCCCAACTTAGGGCTTTAACTTATGATTTTTATTATCTATTAGTTGTGAAAAAAATGTCAGAAAATAGTTAAAAAAAAAAAAAAATACCTGTTGTAATTGACAGTTGACTTATTAAAATCTGTCCAACTAAAAGTTTAAAAAGTTATTCAATTAACCATTATAGACATTTTGCTCATGAAAGGACTTAAAATGATTGGCTCTGGGTCACAGAATATGGTGTAACACCGGCACTGTTTGGTCAGGTCTTTTTTTAAGTGGAAAAACACCTGCTTTTACCTCACACACGGGAGGTTGTGACAAACGCACGAAATGCTCCAGAGTCGAGTCGCAGCAGCAGTTTTGCGTCGCGTGATTTATGTTTTCAGACGTGTTGAAGCCTACAGCTGTGGTCCTCTGCTCCCCGAGGAGATCGTCGAGTCTTAATGTTGTTTCTGTTCTGTGACAGTAAAGAACGGTTGAATCTGGTCCTATCGCTGGCTGGCCCATTAACTTTCACAGTGAAGAGTGTGTGTGTGCGTGCGTGTGTGTGTGTGCACGTTTGTTCATGTGGTGAACCGTTTTTCTCCAGATCAGCAATATATCGGTACAGCTATATCACTGGAAGATGTTTCCTTTTTTTGATTATGACACGCTTGTATTTTTAGTAATTTGACTCGCAAAGGAGAATAATCAGCAGGATGTTCGGAAGATGCTGTTCTGTTAATGACGTACGCCACACACACGCCGGCGTGACGACTTCTGACGCATCTCCAGAAAGGCTTTGATTGGTGGGAATGGGACACGGCTCTTTCTGCTTAAGTTAAAAGGACATTTTTTTAAACTGGATAATTACAACTCATCTCTGTCATTGTACTAGCCAGCTGCTGTAATGAGAGGGAATAAATGAAATGAGATGCCAGGTGTAAGTACTCCAGTATTTGAAAAAAAGTATTTATAGAATATGTACAGCTTTGGCAATATAATAAAGTTGTCGCAAACAAAGCTCAGTGTAGTTCATTGTTCTTTTATGAAGGGAAAAAAAAAAAAAGTTTGCATGAAAGATCAAATGTGTAAACAAGTGGAAGACAGAATTCAGAGCTTTGAAGATTTATTTTAGCTTTTTGTTTTACAAAATGAAAGTTTGCTCAATAGTTTGAGTCCATTTTGAACAACAGTGTGATCGGTATAAGTGTTGAAGAGATAATTTGGATTATTTGAAGTGGGGTTACATGAGGTATTTATCCATAGTCAGTGTATGTCCCTGGTTTGGAGAAGCACCAGCACAGAAGCTAAGCAATGTACTGCTGTGGACAGAGTCGGCTGCAAAATGTAATTTCGCCACCTAAAAAAAACAACCAACCTTTTGAAACACCAAAGTCACACAATAACACCAAAAAAACTAACCAATTGAGGCATCAGCAGACTAGAAACTAAAATAATAAAATAAGTTTTTCCCAAGAAGCCTGGTTGATTTGGAAAGGATGATATTTGGCTTTTATATTGGTGGTGTCCTGGAAAAGGCTGTCTGATGACAACGTAGAGGGGTGAGTACACTGACTGTGAATAAGTAACTCATACACAACACCACTTCAAAAAATATCAGAATTATCCCTTTAAGACTGGTTTGATAGAAAAAAAGGCACATTATTAAGCATATCAACAAAAGCAAAGGTTTAAACAGCCACAGAGGATGAACCATCAATCCCAACCATCACTGGTAAATATGGATTGTTTTTGCTATGGGAGGCACCTCCATATTGTCTTTGTTACATAGAAACTCATTAAAAAATAAAACAGTAAGGTTGTAGTGAAGATGACTGTCTCTGGGCTCTTTGGCTACATAAAAAGATTCAAAACTTAAGATCAAAATGCAGTTTTTCTTTCAGTAACAGCAGAGAATAAGCAGCACTCACAAATGTCAGACCACCTAACAGCTACAGAATCAATCGATCACAAACACACTGCGCTGTTGTCTAGCATCATAAAAACAGTTTGTGGGTACTTGAAGGATCAGTTTACTTACAATATATTACAAAAAAAGTATTTTATCATATAATCCAGGGAGTACAAAGGGGGGGAAATAAATTGAATGTAGCCGAAGCTGCTCAACACAAAGAAAATTTACACTTGAAGAGACACAAAAGAATTGTGGGAAGTTGTCTGTTTCCACTTTAAACATAGAAGTGCACACGTCCTTGCAACTGTAAATTTAAAGCGTCAGTTCAACCAAATTACACTTACTGCACACTGCTACTACAGCTGATGTACTGTGGCTTAAGGCAGTTTTGAATTCAGACTGCAACTCTACAGAATGAAGGGAAAGTCAAGGACATCACATCCTTTGTGTAGGCACAGGATTTTAAAAGTAGAGGTAGCAACATACTGAGATAAAGAGTCTGAACTCACTCCTCCCTACATACAGTACTAGACACTCAACTGTTTACTATATACTGTAGCCAGCAATATATAGAAATTCTGGGCTCATGATTCATCATCCTCGTACAAAATGGTGGGCAGTAAACATAATGCTTTATATAGCTGAGTGCTTTCAGAAACAGCCAGAACATGTTGAGCTTAATATTTAACCAGAGAACCATGATCATAAATCAGCTGAGAGAACTTGAATCACACAACATGAGGATCATAACGTTGAGTACCAGAAAAACAATTTAAGCTTAAAAAAACTTGTTTGACACTTGTCACTAAGACTAACCCCCAAAAACACCTTTAAATTTGAAAGCAAGGTGTTTCTCTTTGTTTGCATTGCAGCGTTGCACTAAATTGCATTTTTGTCATCATTTAAACTTCAGTTACGATTCGACGCTTCAGAGTCAGAGATTCAGCTCTTGACCGTTGTCAGACATTTCAGTAACTTTGCACTTCGCCCCTCTGTCACCTCAGTGTTTTTAAGAGCAACATTTATCTTAACTCGTAGTTTAAAGCCGCCCAACATCATTAAGATTCTCAGCAAAGGCCGTAAAAGCTACCTGTCTAAATTCTGCCGTCTCTGGCGCTCATACGTCCCTGTGAACCGAGCTGCGGAGAATCCGGAGGCGAGACATGACCTCGTCCCAGTCCAGGTAGGCTCCCTCCAGGTGTCGCAACATGTCTGGCCTGCTGATGTAGCTCCTCCGCCCGTGCAGCAGACGCCAGTTATCAAAGGTCACCACGTCACCTGAAATACATCAACGCCCAAAGATCAGAAACAAGGGTCTGAGGTCTATTTTATTTGATCCTGGTTTTCTCTCAGGGTTCCAAATCACATACTTTTTACTTTTAACTATGTACTGCAGCTGCATTTATAATGTATGTACTGGTACAGGCAGTATGTATACTATTAGGACATGCTACTGCATCATAACATGGCGCATAAATTCATTACAGGCCACAGTTTGAAAGTCAAAGTTAAAAGGAAAAGTAAGTGATTTCTTGTCTTGCGGTGCAGAGCTGGTAAGTCCTAATATTTTAACCTATGATAAGGAACAAAGTCAAATTCAAGCACTTGTCAAGAATTTTCAAGGTGCATTTTTAAACTTTTCCAGCATCTCAGAAATTATTGAGCTTGAAACAACCTAAATTAAGTTTTGTGATAGAATTTTACAGAAGAGAGACGAATCAAAGGAAAACACAACAAAGTTTAATGTTTCAAAATGTGTCTCTTGTCTATTTGGCATCTATACAACCTGTCTGATCCAATATCTGACTTTTTCTTAATTAATTCAGTCAGGTAGCCATTTATTATAAAAGCGCAATTACAATTTCAAGAAGTTTCAAGCTTTTTTATCCAAAATCAAAGCACTTTTAAACCTTGGGGGGAAAAAAAACAACATTAAAAGTCAAGAGGTGTTTTCAAGGATTTCCTGCACCTGTGCTTATTGTGTTACTGTTTGTTGTCCCTTTGATTTAAAAAAAACAAGAAAAGGATCCTTTCAGGACGAGGACTAACTGAAACTTAAAACTATCTCAGCAACTTTTGGCTTGAGTTCTGTTGTCACGTAAACTAAAATCCAATAAAGAGCAGAACACAGCTGCTTCACTTTACTACAGTAGCATCCAGGACCAGCTATTTGTGAGCAGGGCTTTTCTGTTTTTTAATGTAACATGTAACCCCCCAAAAATATGGTTTATTAATGAAATGCTTCTTGGCCTTGGAAGTAAGCACGTTAGCCATAAATGCTAACATCTGGATCTGTGATTAAAGCAGTTAAACACACAGTTATATACATTTTTATACACTTTTGCTCAGATTTTGGTTTTGAAAGGTGACAAAAAAAAACATGCCCCTCAAAAACATGTGGACAAAGTTCATCAGTCCTGCTGTCCCTGGTTACAGTTGCTGAGCTATAAAGGGACGATTGTTGTTCAGGTGAGGGGATTGGCGATTAGTCACTTCACCACATCTGTATGATGGCAGCTGCTCGCCCCACCTTTGCAGCAGGTTTAAATTCTTCTTTTTAAAACGTGTTTGGACACGACGTACTAAAAGGTTCGTTTGTAGCCCTGAACCCATTAAACAATTTCAAGGACGCGTCATCGGGACGGATCCTTTTAAACACAGCGGCTTGAACAGTAAGTGCTTCCGTCTAAACGCCGTCTCCCTACTAATGGCGCCATCCTGCTACACTTTCATGTCCTCAGTGTCTCGAACAGTATCATTACTCCATCTCTGTCCCAGACTTAATGCTGCAGACTCTACACTGAGCAGTGATTATTTAGAGAGGGTTATTTGGGTAATTTGATTTTTGAGATGACACTGACTCTGATGTCATCGTGACCTTGATGATGACAGACATGTTCTACATCACTGCACAAGTGTTCTGTTTACTTCAAGCCTCAATGACAATCATTCTGATTTTTGTCCTTTCTTCTATCTTATTTTCATTTTTTTTAATCCACTGACTCAGACTTTTGAGCATACATCAGAATTTTTAAGACTGTACCTGTGATTCTGGAGCTTTAAAGTCACATTTTGTTGTATCAGCGGAGTTTTGAGAGGCGCACACTGACCTGGCTCCATCCTGTAGGTGACCACGTTCTTTGGTCGGTTCATGATGTCCACGAAGGCCTTCAGCGACCTGTAGAAGGGCTGCACCTGATGTAAGGGGAGGTCCAGCACTGCGTCTCTGGTGGCGTTGTTGTAGTTTATCCTCTCAACTCGGCCCTCAGCATCAACGCTGCTCAGAGAGAAGAGGGAGGGACAAAGTTTAATGTCAAACTAACACGAATCACGAGTTTTAGAGCTAAAACAATTTATTGACTAGATGATATACAGCCAGCGGAGGATTTAGTGGCATCAAGTGGTGAGATTGTATATTGCAAACAACTGAAAACATTATAATTCACCCTCAATCTTACATATTAGTCCTTTGAGTCAAAAATCGAGCAAAATGCTGCAATTATTTTTTCAAATAAACTTGTATACTCTGAATCAGGAACATAAAATTCCCTTTTATTTTCCATTATTTGAATTTTTTTCTTAGTTACACAACTGTAAATTAAATACCTTTAGATAAATATTGGATTATTGGTCAGACAAATAAATCAATTTGAAGACATCATCTTGGACTTGACAGGAATTTCTCACTATTTTCTGATATGATGATTCATCAGTTTGTCAAGAAAGTAATCAATAGATTCATCAATTATGAAAATAATCATTGCATCTAGTCCTTTTACCCACAAAGGATCACAAAGGCCTCATTTACTTATCAGACACTTTGACTGAATTTAATCTTTTCAGCTGATCTCATCTGTTTTTTATGTTTCAGTCGCACTACACGATCAAAAACCAGAGATGCACAATACTGATAATTACTTGTCTCATGGCCAATACCGATAAAATAATCAATTGTTTCACAGTTTTGTTATTTTTAAAAAGAAGTTTATATACCTCATGGTGAATACACACCTGAGGGTCAGGTTGTCAGAAGTATCAAAACTTTTTCAATGCCACGTTTGAAACAATACAATATCAAATAATTTTAAAACATGATCAAAGACCTCAGTTCAGTTCAGCCTTCATTGTCCTGCCTGAAATTTGTCTGGAAGCAAAACCAGACAGTGTTAAGTGATTTTTTTTTCTGTACCACCACTGTGTGCAGGATGTGGTGAGCAAAGATTGATGATTTAATTTTCCACAGCTCTGACCGAGCCAAACCTAAACTGACATCACTGCTACAACAGAACAGTTCTGACTCAAATCTTCAAACTTTCATTCATTTTTTTCTAATAAATTATAAAAAGACAACTATTCTTTGACTTTTACTGAACACTTTGCTCAAGAATACAAACCAAATGCTTCAATATCATCTGTCAAATTAAATATTATTATGGCCAAAATTTATCACCTATCATTTCATTATCAGAATAATAAATAATGTAAATTTACCATTATCTGCTGATAATATATCAACCCAGTATTTATAGTGTATCCCTCGTCAAAAGTATGTGGACACCAGAGCGCCAACAATTAACCGACTGGTTGTAAACTATTAAATCACTTACCCACTATTTAGATAATCAATTCATCGTTTTTAGCCATTTTCAAAGGAAAAATATCTATATTCTCTGATTTCAGCTTCTTAAATGTGAATATTTTCCAGTTTCTTTAGGGTCTCTACGACAGCAAACTGAATATCTTTAGACTGTGGGTCAAACAACTAATCGATTGATCAAGACCGTAATCAACAGATTAATCAAGCCGTTAGTTGCAGCTCTTGTGGACACATGAACATCTCACCCAAATGTGGTCATTGAACATCTCATTCCAGAAAAATGAATGTTATTATGCAGCTATAAACTCTCCCCTGCGAAGGCTTTCCACATGATTCTGGAGGCCATATTGAGAATATTTAGACATTAATGATTCTGAACAGCAGATGGCAGTGTCCCATTTCAAATCACACACACTCAATGCTGAGATGTTCCACTGCATCTTTTTTTTTAAATGCATGTCATTTCAGTTTTTGCAAGGTCAGAGTCTTTGCTTCACATGGAGATGGTAAATGTGTACATATGGCAATAAAAAAAATTTAAAAAGCCCATCTGCACTTACTCGATGATGCATTTCTTGGACTGCAGCATGAAGTCGCAGTAGTCCGTCCCCGTGTCGGTGAAGTCAACACGGAGTGAGGTGAGTGTCCTGAAGGCCTCTGGGTCTTCTCTCTGCAGCTGCTCGGCCATGTGGAAGCCATCCACAACCTCGCTCTCGCCTCCTTCCACAGCCTGGGTGATGCAGTGCAGAAACTGCACCTACCAAAACACACACACACATGCCGCACAAATGCTCCTTTTACAGCCCCGATGACATAAAATCCAAATGCCAGCAGTTGAAACAAACTTATAAAA
>JAJHUR010105487.1:1353-22895 GCA_027495735.1 Lutjanus campechanus
CGCCTTACCTGCGGCATAGATTCAACGCAAAACTTTAAATCCAGCTTAAGTTGAACCTCAGAAGCACCACAAACGAGATTCAACTTGGCCACAAATCTTCACACTTCACTTGCTATTCCAACAGATGATTACAAAAATAATTTGTAGCCAAATTCAAAATCTTCTCTTTTGTGAGTTCTTCCGTAGAGGCTCGAGAAGAAAAAGAAAACCAAGTACAAAATGCTCCCTAAACCCTGAGGCCTGGGATCACGCAAAATGCTTTAAGCGCTACATAAAATTGAATAAAGTAAAGTGACTGTAGGCAGCAAATTCAGGGCTGGCAAACAAACTCTCATCACTCAGTCAGTTATCCGAGCATGAAAGGGCCCCTTTCACAGGAACACCCTCAAAACAACAGCCAGGAATAGAAACGAGCAGCTCCTCACGGCTCCTTATCACTGCTCGGTCAATGGTAAACAGACACCAATGAAAAGACGGACGGCGACTGAAGCGCTTGACTGTATCGCTCTGGCTTTCCCTTGTGGCTGTAATGCCACATGGCAAGAAGAAACCTTAGAAATACTGAACTTATAAGACAACTTTTAGCACACAGGTAGTATGTCCTCTCTTATCGGTGTGTTAAATCCAGCCAAGCACATGAACATACCCGCCCCCTCCCACCACCAACCCACTGAGCATGCTGACACTTGAGAGGGCGGCACCTCTCCTCTGCACACAGAAAGCCATCTCAGGCCCATTCACAGCTCTCAGCTCTATTCTTCTCCGTAGTAAAAAGAGCCCATCTGAAAGGAGGGAAGAGGGCCTCTGCTATTTCATTTAGCACCAAAAGCAGAAAGTCTTCTTCTCCTCCCAGTTTTTCATGTTGCCTGAACTTGTCTGCATGAGACACCAGTGAAAAAAAATAAAAATAAATAAAAACACAAGCCCAGATTCGTGATCTTTTCCTTGCTGCTGTCAGCTCTGGGAAGTGTTACAACAGTGAGATAGCAGCCCCCCGATGGTGGAGAACACAGCATCCATTATTATCAGACACACACAGGCACGAATCACGCAACAAACAGCCAGCGTTGTTCAGAAACAGCTCTACAAACCTGCAGGACAGCCAATCAAAGTTAAACCGCTGCCTCCGAAGCTTCCTCCTCACCAGACAGTTGTGATCCACCTGCACTGCAGCGAGTCCTCAGCCTGCACTGGCTCTGCCTCTCTAACAACACGCCTCTCCCATTGTAGCTGAATGCAGTGTAAAACTGTTGCTGCCCTCTTTCCCTCACGCTCCTCCTACAGTATCTCTCTTTTTTTCCCCCCTCCTTGCTGATAGGAAACACAACTTCTCTGCTTGCACGAGCTGCAGAGGACTGGTCCGTGTAGAAAAAGAGGAGGGGGAGAAACTGCGAGTTCAGTGGGTGCTGATGAGGGGAGGAGGGGGGAAGGGTCAGACCCAGATTTAAATGCACACACACACACACACACACACACACAAACACAGGAGCGAGATGACAAGGTCCATTCCCCTCAGGGTGCTTCAGTGATCTTTTGTGGAAAAGACCTTCAAAGATTTATTTATTTATTTTTTTTTTTTGCCGTTCCCTCTTCTTTCATGATGTTTTATTCATCAGCCCAAACTTGAAGGCGAATGGAGGAATCAGAGTGAAATGAAAAGTAGAAGTCGAGAATTAAAAACTCTTATTAGTTATTTTCCCTCCGTCTCTTTTCTTTCATTCCCTCCTTTCTTTCAAGATTTAACTTTTAATTTAAAGGGACAGCCCACCCCCCAAATAAAAAATACATATTTTAGCCCCGCCTGCTTATCCATCTAGGTTGGTTTTTGGGGGGCGGGGTGTGAGTTGCAGAATTTTGGAGATATTTCCGTCTTCTCTCCAGTGTAATGGGACTAAATGGCGCTCGGTTTGAGGTGCCCAAAGGACCAAAAAAAGGACATTTGAAAAATTCAACACCAAAATAGTCTCTTTACAAAAATCATGACCACAGACCTTGTTGTGAGCAGTTTCATGAAGGGACTACTTTCTTTCTAGACAAAAAGAAAGTCGTTCCAAGGTTCTAAAGTAGTTTCGGTAGATTCTACTGCAGAAAGAAAGTAGTTCCTACCTGAAACTGCTCACAACAAGGTCTGTGGATTATTTTAAGTAACCGGGTCATGATTTTTGTAAATAGATTTTTGGAAATGATTAATTGATTAGCAATTTTAAGAAAGAAAGAAAGAAAGAAAGAAAGAAAGAAAAACACCAAAAATTCTCTCATTTCAGCTCCTTAAATGTGAATATTTTCTGATTTCTTTTCTTTCTTTACTTACATAATAAGACATTTGAGGATGTTATCTTGAGCTTTGTGAAACAAAATCAACATTTTCTGACATTTTCTGAACCAAACCACTAATCTATTAGTGGGGAAAATGATCAACAGATCAATCGATAATGAAAATAATCATTGCATTTTTTAACTGACAAGACTGTGACACAATTGATTAATCGTGAAAATAATTGACAGATCAATCAACCGAAATGGAAAGAAGTACTGCAGCCCTATCTCATTGTATTGGAGAGAAGGCAAAAAATCTCCAAAACTCAGCAACTCACACCAAGAAAATCTAGATGGATAAACGGCACCACAGGCCAGAGGGAAAATATGTAGTTTTGATTTTGGGTTGAACTGCCCCTTTAATTTAAATTCCTCCACTCTACTCTTCTCCATCATTGTTGCTACATTTTCCAAAGTCCTTGGAGAAGCACAAAAAGAGAAGAAAAAAATGCCAGAGAAAGAAATGAGTTTCTTTCAGCCAGGTTTGACACGAGAGCCTTCCCCTTCTTTCCCTCCACTAAAGGGTCCCTCCCTCCACATTACTCCTCCAAAAGACATGCAGCACTTTCCCCTGATAGCAGCTTAACAACCTCCTCATGTGAGGAATCTCCCTCCACACAAAGGACTTTGGAGGAGAATTTGACCAAAACAAAGAAAGGAGGGAGGCGCTGGTATTTAGAGAGAGTGGAATTTGCATAAAATGTCAAGATGCTGAATATTTTGTGAGCTTTCTTTTTTTGTGCTCTTAGAAATTTCTGCCAAACCATGTCTGAACCTTTAGAAGAAGGAGTAATTCAGCATTATGGGAAATATGCTTATTCATCTTGACAATCTGTCTGCTGGTGGTTAGCTTAGCTTAGCATAAATAATGTATTTAACAAGCAGAAATAGTCAGGCACACAATGCCACATAAATTGGTGAATTATTGTATTTACACTTTGGTTTTTTGTACCAATTAAACAAAGATAAAATATATTAGTGAACTTCAGTCAAGTTGTTAGAGCCAAACAAGCTGTTTCCCCTTGTTCCAGTCTTTATGCTAAGCTAACTGGCTGCTGGCTGTAGCTTCCTGGTGTGCAGACATTAGAATGGTATCAATCGACTCATCTCATTCTTAGCAATAAAAAGCCACTTTCAGCAGCCAGGAACGAGAGATGCTCTGTGGTGCGCTGGGATTTTATAAGCATCCCAGCGCAGCACAGAGCCGTTCTCCTGCCTGCTCTTCACAGCAACGCAAGATTTTTTTTTACGAGGAAAGAAACAAATCACTGTATTGCATTTGATGCCAAATTTACAAAAAAGCCACAACTAATTAAGAATTCACCTTAGGCGTTTTTCTTCCCCACTTTTGCAAATAAACTTTTATGCAAATAAACACAAAATGCGTATTTGTTCATAATTGGCAGCCCGACTAACATGCTGGGACAAACGGATGCAACTCCTTTCTCACAAAGAAAGAAATAACTTAATGTGTAACATTTGCCGAATTTACAACAATGTTTCAAATGTTTCCTAAGTGTATTCAGACCTGTACTCAGAGCTGTCTACTTGTGATCGTATCACCCAGGAATCTTTCTCGGCTCAGCAATAAGCTGCACTCGTCTCCATGGTCGAACATCGCTGATCACCGTAATAAACTGTCACTGGCCTCCATGGTTCTTTCTACCGGTGGCCTGTATTTCCTACAATACTGTTGGGCAGATGTGAGAGGATGCAGATAGTTAATTTGTTTTAGTGTTGTCACAACTAGTCAATTTGTTAACGGGGGCGATTTAAAAAGAGGCCGGGGGAATGACATTAAATTAGCATGTGAAAGGCTCACTCACTGACTTCACAGCTGTCCACGCAACGTCAGACTAAAGAGACGTCTTCACCTTTCTTCCCTCCATGTCCCACAAACACAGTTAATCCCAAAATCAAAAATACATGTTTTTCCCCTGGCCTGTAGTGTTATTTATCCATCTAGATTAGTTTTGGTGTGAGTTGCAGAGTTTTTGAGATGTCTGTCTTCTCTCCAATATAGTGGGCATTAAATGGCACTCAGCTTTTACAGTAGTGCTCAAAGCACAAAAAATACACTTGAAAAAATTAAAAACCAGTGTCTCTTTCCAGTAAATCATGTCCTGGTTACTCGAGATTAACCACAGATCTTGCTGTGAGCAGTTTCATGTAGGAACTACTTTCTCTCTAATAAGAGAGAGCAGTTCTTGCAGATTCTATAGTAGTTTAGGTAACATGTAATTTCTCTCTGCAGAAAAAAATTCCAGAACTTCTTTAGGATCTACTGGATCTCTCTCTTTTCTTCTAGAAAGAAAGTAGTTCCTAACATGTAACTGCTCACAACTGTGCTTTAGAGATGTCTGCGGATTAGACATCACTAAGGCTGATATCTCCAAAAGTCTGCAGCTCACACCAAAAAAATCTAGATGGATAAACAGCGCTTCATGCCAGAGGAAAAAATATGTATTTTTGATTTTGGGGTGAACTGTCCCTTTAAGCATGTGCACTCTCGCCATAGAAAAAAAAAAAACATTCTGCACATTACAGGCTTTTAAAGACATCATTTCATTAGTGGGTTTGTAACAGATTGATACTGAGGAAAATCATTTTCCACAGGGCCTCAGATTTCTCAGAACTCTATTTAGAAGAATTAAAACGGGCATCAGAGGACATTTAACTTAACTCGTGATGGGGTGTGTAATTTATGGTCAGTCGGAGCAACAAACAATTCTCAAATGAATTTTTAATTGCTGCTTCCTCGCAGACGCTTCCATTTGGAGGGTAAAAGCTTGGCTTTACTGCTGACTAGCACAGAAAGGAGGCAGACAATAATTATAGGAAGCAAAAATACACGCCACCGTCCAAAGCCGGCAGAAGAAGTGAGTGAGCCAGCTGAGCCGAAATCAATTCAGAATCAATTATTCAAGCTAAGAGGAGGGGGGGATTATGACCAAGCTACTGTATACCCAGCTGTCAATCTCTAAGTGGCAGGGATTCCCTGCTCACTCCGCTCGTCTGTGCGGTGAGTGTGGTTTTGTGTTTGTCAAACTACGGCCAGGACGGGAGGATCAATCCCTCGTCAGGGCTGAGAGCAGTGAATCCCCCACACTGGAAACTATGTAGTTGTGGTGTGTTGAAGCTGGACTGGAATAAACGGCACTCCCGGTTGTGTCTGGAATAATTTGTAATTGACAGATAATGGCTCGTGTTTGAAGAAAAATCTCATACCTGCGTAGTCCTGCATTGTCTCATGACCTTTTACACCTAATTATTTCATTTCTTCATCACATTAAATCAGACATTATTGTGCTATAAGTAGCCAAAAGTATGTTTCATGATAGCTTTCTACAGCAGTAGTGGACTTTGACCGAGGGGCAGGGGTGAAAAAAACATTTATAGGGCCCCACCTATACACGGTGGGGCACCAGCGCAGCAAAAGTCGTGACACTTTTGAGCTGAAACAGTTTAAATCCTTGATTTAGATTAATATTGTTTTATTATGTGACTTAAAGTGCAACAACTACTACGCCTCTGTAATAAAAACATACATGTAACAATTTAAATAGTTAAAGGTGTGTAGTGGCCAAATAATTTTCTAGCATGTAGGGCAGCCTGTATTGCATTTTACTATGTTTTGTCCACTGGAAGGGCACCTTATCAGGTTTTATCTACCATACGGACATCCAAAAGGGCACATTTGTGGATTTTTTTAACATGGGGGCACCAGCAGGGCAAGTGCCCCCCTGCTCCCCCCTTGAGCCTGCCAGTGTTCTACCGAACAGTGACAATCAAAGGAAGAAAACTAACACTTGACCTTATCACTCCAACAATCACTTTTAGAAAATTTTCTTTTTTTTCCTTTTTCATTTTCAAGCCAACACTCATTGAAACATTTTGATTAGTTACTTTGGCCTTTGACCACCAAAATCTAAACAGTTCGTCCTTGAGTCCAAGTGGTCATGTGCACCAAATTTGAAGAAATTCTCTCATGGTTTTCGATACATCTTGCATTCGCAACAATGGGATGACCCAAAAACATAATGCCCATGGCCATGGTTGTCACCAGTGTGGAGCCATAAAAAAAGTTCTTTCAAGGTTTTTCCAAAAAATTGTCTTACAGAGGTCCTTCAGCATACAGTCCTGTATATGCACAAAAAAAATTAGGCTGATCGGTCCTGTAGTATTCGAGATTAGCTTCGGACAAACTTCATAGAAATCATTGGTCAGGCATAGGCACATACGCAAGAGATCGCATGATCCCCTCAAGGCTTACCCTTCATTCACCTAAAAATCAAACTATTCAGTCAGATAGAAATGATTATTAAAGTAATGGAATTGCAACTTCAAGCACTTTATCCAAAAGTCAAGCACTTCTCAAACCTTGACAACACTACTTTGAAATTCAAGTGTTTTCAAGGATTTCCAGCACCCATACAAACCCTGATTTATAAAAGTGAAGCTGCACCGCAGGTCTGAATCTCAACTCTAACACCCACTGCATAATTTTGAAAAATGCTACAAAGTTGGCTGGGATGCACAGAACAATCGCTACAGGGGCGTGGCTTAATGGCTATGTAGAGAAACAGACTGAACACTGCTAAAATCCTACGCCATGTCCATGGAGAAACACTGGAGACAGAGTCCGCTTGAGTTTTGACAGTGACTAGAAGCACTTTGTGGCCCTTTTTGTAAAAGTTTCTTTACTGTCGCTAGCCGAGCTAACACTAGCGGCTCAGAGAGGGGAGCATAGGAGGAGAGGCCCTCCAGTGTCCAGCTGTCAAAAGTGTCAAAATGTAAAAATACTAAGTGGAGGGTTTGCAAAAAGGAGCCTAAACTCCTCTGAATGATGAGTCTCGATCATAGACTGTATATAGAAGTGGACGGAGCTTCCGGCTCTGAAAAATGAAGCCAATGCGGAAGTGCAATAACGCTGTATTCTCACCGAAATCCAGCAGGGGGCGCGCGAGCTGGCTGCAAAAAGAAGCCCGGTCCCATTGACACCTGTTCTAAAATGCCGAACTTTACAGCTGAAATAAACATATTTATAGCCCGTGTCAAAAAACGATTTTGGTCTCTATCGCTAATATCCCCCACCATGTTCACTGAACCAGACTTGAATTTTCATAAAAGTAATTCGTTGATTTTATAGGAAGGCTTAAAGTTCTGTATAATTAGGGGCGTGGCTTCGTTATTGACAGGCGTAGTGCCCTATGGTAGTGCCACTCACTCGCTCCCATAGACTATACCGTCTATGCTCGCCCCCCACCACCCGCCCTGCTCCACCGTCTCAACCAATCATATTCACATCCGGTTTCAAAACTGTCAAAATGGCGCTGGCCAAATCTGAAACTCGAGGCTTCAAGACGGGTGTTCAGAAACCAATGGGTGACGTCACGAAGGCTCAATCCACTTCTATATACAGTCTATGGCCTCGATCAGCCTGTCAATCACAAGATCCCAATAGAACTTCCTTGTTTCAGTATAGTCAGCTTTCACATCTGATATGGATCACACTCGAGTTTTAAAGTGGACCAAATTGGCATATGGCGATGTCCATCATGAAATACTGCAACCGACGATGGTAGTGTTGATATTGCTTTTATTTACTTTTATAGTTTTTCTATCCATGTAGTGTATGTTGGATATTAATTACAAATTAGGCAGTGCTTTATGCTGATTTTCCTTTAATAAATCAGATACAAGGTGCTATTATAATAAATACATCCTATACCTTTGTGCTCTCTGGATGGCACACCTTAAAATACATATTCATCAGTTCAAGGCACTTTAAAATTACGATGTTATGATGGCAAAGAGCTCAGGGGACGATGTCTGTCAGGCATCACGATGGATGGGGGCATCATTTTCAACCCATGAAATACAGATTTTTTTTTTCAAATGTATTAAAAGATTTGTCAATTATTACCACCAGAATTGATGCGTTTCATCACAGTACAGTAACATAATTCAGTTTGTAGCTCAAAAACATGTTTACGTGTACAGTACCTCTTTTAACAGCACATTAAACCCAAGAACCAGCACCTCGTCCACTCTCGCAGCCTCCCTCCTGCTCTGTTCATACCTGTCCCAGAATAAACCCTCGCCCTCTGGCCTCCTGCAGCACAGCCCGAGCTGGATGCCTGGTCTAACATTAGCACATATTTGAGTGAAATGTGCAGGGGCTCTGCAGTCTCCACGGGTTAAAAAGGGAAGCACTTCTACATTATTTATGAGCGCGATTGCTAGTTGTAACTTTCTACAATACCTCTTTTAAGGAGAGGCAGGAGGAAGATGGAGCGTTGCACTTTGCACAAGGCAGATGGTGTGTGCATACTCTACGTTAATAAGCACTCATAGGCAGCTAATTATATAGCTCACGTAGAGCAGGATGAGTGCCGAAGTTAGTATAAAGTTGTAAATCTATGCCGGGTGGTAATTCTGCGTGTGCACATATGATCTGTGCATACCATAGTGAGATTCAGACATTATAAATCATCAGATTGGCTGTCAGTATCCGCCCGTTAACTGACCCTGACATAATATTGCTCAACTCAGCCGCGAAGACACAACAACTGTGTATGATCCTGCTGTTGTATCTGATAGACAAAACCTGCTGCTGAACGTCAGTGTTGGAATTTAAAAAAAAAAAGTGCCATTTGTCCCATCGAGCCACAATACACGATTCTTTCCACTCTTACATGTGACAAATATGTAGCTTTTCGTAACCAAAAACAACAAATGATTCAGTCTGGAGCTGTAGAAAAAGCCACAGAACTGCAGCATCGACAAGAATAAGGCAGCAGCACAACAGTTTTTATACTGGAAGAGAACAAATTGTGCCCCAAAAATCTAATCAAGTGGTTGAAAAAACAAAATGCCTCTGCCCAGATTCCAACTCTGTGTATGAAGAGTGAATAAATCATTTCTACTCTACTTTCTGCTGAAAACATGAGAGGATAGTGAAGCAACGTAACTGCTGACACAAGCTCAAATCCCCTGAAAAACCCAGAGGAAGTGTGAGGATTCACCTGCAGCGGCCCACTGGCCTGCGTCCAGCGAAGATGATGCAGGAGGAGGCTGACTGTCCTGTTGGTAAAGAAACACCAGCAATATGTTATCATACAGTACAGGTAATCCGGAAGGTAACTAAAAGAGTGCACTCAATAGAATGCATGTGTCTGCCTGGCAACAGCTGGTGAAGCACCTACTGCAATGCCACCACAACTGCCAGATGCAGCCAGGTGATTTAAAATTTTGAATAAAGGTTTTTTGTATAGTATAACAGGCGTCTAGTCTTAAGTTTTCTTAAATATGTGTATGCACGGTTACGAATGGGGTGCCAGAATTTCAATATTCAAGCAAAAATCGATTGAAATGAGTGAAACTGAACCGTCATCAAAATCAAAGGCAGTGTCATAATTTCCCCAGTAATTGTTTTTCTCTCCGCCCCTTCCAACTTGCGATATCTGATGTGTGACCGATACAAAACACTGCAAAGATAAAGCATAGCTTACTGGCTGTTATATCACACTTGATGCCATATTGACTTTTCAAAGAAGAATTTGAAAATGTAAATGACATGTAAATGTTGTCAGGCTACAACTAATAATTCGTTGACTAAAATAAAAAAGTGACTGGGTAGCTTTACAACAATATAACAGATATAGTAAGCGACATTTTTGAAGAAACTCACAAATGAAATTCTAAATAATTTCCACGTACACTTGTGGGAGGCTGCATGCCAGAGTCCTGCATCGGTCCTGTTTTGCAAACTCGCCCGCACCAACAAAGCTGCAACAGAACCAACCTGATACCCCCATTTACCTCTAAGTCAAATTCACAACTGCCCAGAACCGTGAATGTAAGCCCCATGACCTGACCTGAACCCGTGAAACTTTTCACAAGCAACAAAGCCTCAAAGTTATTTTCACAGTCTTGGGGCGCATCAAAACCCCACCAAATGTCCGACTTTCTCTTCAATGATGTAATGTCCACAATTTTGTATCCTCCTCTTGCTATTCTTGCCTGTGGTCTGCAAGCTTAGATGCGGACAGAACAGACAATAGGTCACACACACACACACACACACACACATAACCCAATGCATGATCTCCGCCAGGCCTAATAAAGTCCGTATATAGCAGCATGCAGCATGGGCTGATATAATGCAAGACCTGTAAGAGTTTCAGAGAAAATAGTGGAACTGTGAAATTAATGTATTATTTATTAAACTCTTTCAGGAATCTATAAGGTTTCTTATTTCATACCTCTAGATGTTGACAAAGTGTGACATTTGATAAATAATTCATAGGCACATGTCATACTTTATAATAACTAAACCCGACAAAATGGCCCGGAGCGCTCGGGTTCGTTAATCATTCAGATTCATTTTTCCTTGTTTATTCGCAGAATTCGGTCCACTCGAGTCCTGAGGCGACCTCCCCCCCCGTCACAGCGTGGGGTGTGGAGACTCTTGGCCTTATTTGCATTGGGGAGGGGGTTTCTCTGTAATTCCCCATGTTGACTGTAACACCATGTGACAGAGGTAAACATGGTGTTTCAGCTAATGAGTCCATGTCTGGCCCAGGGTCAGGAGGTGCTCATTATGGTAAAAACGCACACTGTGACAGGGACTTCAACTTCACCGTGTGAGAGCTGGAACATGTTTGGAAGATTAACTTCATTTGAAATGTAATAATCATTAACAGTTGGTCACCTATGATTTTTCTTTCCTTTGTGAAGAAAAACATACCACCCATTCATGTCCTACCAAAACAACTTTAAAAGTTATTAATATCAATGCTCTAATTCAATTTTTTTTTGTGAAACTGTATTCTGTAAAGATTTATATATTGTCTCAGATAAGAATTTGCAACTTCAAACAATTTAAAAATGTGTTAAAAGCCTTCATAATCTAAAACTTACAATATGACAAGGGTATAGAAATGTGTTATTATAATCATCTTTGTTTTAAAATAAATTTTTTTTAATGAAAATGTTGGCCCTTAACGATTTCCATCAACTGTCAGATTTTTACAAAAACATGATTTAATCAGGCATAAAAGGGTTTAGCTATACCCTAAGGACCCCTGTCTCACTTCCTGGTTTAAAAAAGGCGGGAAAACTGCTCATGCAGTGTCTCAGACATAACATGTCAACAGTGTCGCCCTTCTAAATCAAAGCTAAATAAGAAACAGGTTTTAAATCTGCATTTCATTAAGAGAACTCTGAGCAACTTTAAAAAACTAAACGGTTACTCACTGCTTACCTTGCGAAGCAGCTGGATTCACGAGATCATGAGAATCCATCTCGCCAGACTTCAAGTTATCAGTTTGTGTCCGCACCAAAAGTGGTGCAGCCAATCAGCGTCCTCAGAAGGACTACTGGCAGCTATGGGCGTGGTTTCAGGTGTGACAGCAGCGAGAAATGTCCATGAAAGGGAATCATCTCAAAGAAACAACGGCGGCTCCTTTAGTGGTTAGTGTAGATGCTGCTGTAGCATCATTTATATAAAAACTGGAGAGTATTTCTTCAGTGATAGAAAAGCAGTTGCTTGAAGTTAGATGTGATAGACAGATACAGATACTATCTCTCATTTGGCAAACATTCTGCAAGAATTTGAACTCTGATTAACATTAAACAGGCAAACAATAACAGTTATTCTGGCCCTGGACAGAAAGTGCCTGTCCTTTTCCAAACAGTTTCTAAGGACAACTTCCCATATGGTTCTGTGCAACAAACCACCTGGTGTTTCAGCTTAACTCACTATGACTATGCTGTAAAATGAAAAAATTTAACATTTTGTCAACTCCGTCAGTAAACTCATCATTAGGAGGTTGACCTGTTACAAGTTTTAAAAGTCAAGATTTTGATCTTTTAAAATATATTTTCTCAGAATAGTTAAAGAGTAAAAATCAAAACCCCCTAAAAAATATGGTTTTGTCCCAATTCTCAAGATTTAGTGATACTCACGTCGGTAGCTTCATAATAATGGTATCAGATTTAGCAACACCATAAAACTTATCTACCTACAACAGGTCGTAAAAATCTGAAAATTCAATCTAATCTCCCAGCGCGGTCCAGAGGGAGCTGTTAGGACATGAAGTAAATCTCACACGTACCCGAGGGAGGTGGGGGGCAGCGGGTTTGGGCTGTGAGAGCCCCTCGTCGACAGGAGGCCCGGGCTTTAAGTCTGCCTGGCTCCAGCAGAGACAGCGAGGGAAAGATCCAGACAAACACAGCTCGCTGCCAAGCATCGTTACTTACAACACCCACTCCACTCCACAGCACATTTCCACTGCCTGGTGCCAGATTCAGTAATGATGATAGTAGATAAAAACAACTTTGAAAAATACAACAAAAAAATCTCTCCTGCAGAGCAAATGAAATTAATCTGAGATGAGCTATTGGAAAGAAAAGGGTTTGGACATTTTCAGAGAGTTTTTATGCACTGAGGCAGAATGACTGAAGAGTGTAAATATTGGTGAATCATTGTGTGGCTCCAGTGTGAATAATGATGTGTAATGATGGCTGTCAGTACCCTCTAAATTTTGGGTTTTTTGGATGTGCAGAGGAAAAAATTTTGCCAAAATTATGTTTTGATGGGACACTTTTATGACAGCTATAATGACACCAGCAATGAAATTCTCTGTGATATATCTGGACCCTCTAAGTAGAGCGGGGCCACAATGAATGTGGAGAGTAATTTGAAGTGTTTGTTATTACTTGCTTGGTGTTTCCATCGTGTGAAGTTTCCAATTTAGGGCAAAGAATAGAAGAAAGATCTGAAATGAATATAACAAGAGATCAAAAGCTATTTGTAGTATACAAAAATTTGATTGAAATAAAGTAGTTTTATTTGCCTGATCTAGGGCACAACCAGCACGAGGGCCAATCAGGAACAAGATGTGTCCTCCTTCCAAGTTTCTTTCACTACAGATATAACGCCTGTAAAACACAAACCCGTGCAGACAAACGAGATGTAGAAGTGAATACAGCACTGATATGATCTGCACTGTTAAGAAACCTGAGGCAGCGCTTGAAAGCATTGAAAGTTAAAGTGTGACCAAAAGCCTTGTTAGGTAAGGTCAAGTGAAGAGGAGGCAACACATCGTAACCACACTCAGGGGGCGCAGATCATGTTAAACGTTAAAATACCCTCTGGTCCTGGCGGTCTTTCAAGTGGACAAACCAAACTTCATTCTCAAAATGTGTGTTTTATGGTAGGGCCATATTTTTCCACAGTAAAAACTTCGGTTGCACCATCACTAAGACTCTTTTCTAATTCATTTTCATCTACAGGCGCAATCAGCTGTGATGAGAGATGGGGCTGAACCAATCCAACATCCGGAGAAAGGAGAAAGATAAAGCTGGAGTGAGGAAATGTACTAGCCACCTCACTTAAAAAATGACCGAATTACCAACATAAACCACCATTGTCGAAACAAACATATTACAAACACACTGAAAACAGTACCATTTGCATTTTGGAACATAAAATAACTCATTTAAAATTTCAACAAAGTATCATGGCAAATTATGCAAATGAGGGCCGTCTCTCAGCATGTCAGCTGCACATGTGAATGTCACAAGCTAGAATCCTACAGTGCCCCACAATGGCTGGAGGACACCACTGCACAAAGTTACATTACACAAACTACACAACCTTTCCAGACTTAAGTTCAGTTTCAGCCTAACTACTACTCCTATTAGTCCTCCATCTACTACTCCTACTACTAGTACTACTACTACTAATAATAATAATAACAATGATAATCACATCATCATCATAAACATCAAGAAAAGAGTACTGATATTGGTATTGGTATTGATATAGTATTGGTAATGGCAAACATTCAATTTTAGATTTAGAATCGGATCATAACTAAAAAAGTGGACCAATATATCTCTACCGGCACTACAGCACTTGCAAAAACAACTTCAGGACAAAAAAAACTTCAAAAATTGTTGTGTTTATGTGTGAATTATTTCTAAAGTGGAGTTACATGTTGCATATTATTTATATTTATATAATACTTTTTCAAAACAATTTACTGTGGGGGACAACTTCATGTTTTTTAGTAGTTGTGGTGGACACGTCGCCTCCATCCTCCCCACACTACAACTATCCATCCATCTATTATCTATAACCACATATGCAGGGTAGTTGGGGGCTGGAGCCTATCCCAGCTGACCCTGGGAAATACTTATATATAATCTACACTGATGAAACTAATGTTATTGATGCTAATGCCCACAGAGGCCTTCAATGACACTCATCTAACATGATAGAGATCCATCTATGAACAACAAAATTAACCTGAGAATGCTTAGTCCAACACTACTCAACAACACACACAAAAAATCAAGTATTATAGGGTGGATTTTTCCTTTAAGACTGACCTGACCACTGTCAGGTCGTGTCAGACTTCAGCAGCAGAATGCTGAGCCGTAACACTCCCGACTACCCGTCCTCCCTTTACTGCGAGTCCATTTTCTCCTCTAGTGTCATGAGGAGGCTCTAATGAATCAGCCTATTGAGCCGGGCAGAACTGTGCAGCACAGGCTTTGACACTGCCAAAGTGTGTGTGTGTGTGTGTGTGTGAGAGAGAGAGAGAGAGAGAGAGAGTGAGAGTGAAAGAGAGAGTGTGTGTGTGTTGCGGTCCAAATTTCCCAGCCTCCCAGAACACAAAGCTGTCGTTTGTGGCCTCTCAGCACTACAAAAGCCCCACAGGCCACCAGAGCTGAAAGTGAATGTGTGTCAGTAAGTGTGTCTTCGACTGTAGGCCTATATGCTTGTGTATATGCTTGTACCAGTGACGGCACCAGGCAATTACCAGTAAGGGGGTACAAGGTTTTCACAGGTGGGCCCTCCTTTCTACATGGTATGCATGAATATCTTACAAAGTCACTGCCTTGACTTCACAAGATATTCTAGTCGACTAGTCTAAAAGTAACAAAACACTCAGAAAGCAGTTCAAATTGAGCACCTGCATTTGCTGTAGTCTGTATTGCACTTTAAAATTGATTTGATGTGTCCGCTTGTTATGTGCAGGGCTACAGATCTGGTGCAACCATGTTTTCATATCTTATAAATTATCAATGTCTTTGCATACTGTCCTTTTATAAATTAATTAAACTAAACTGAACTAAATTCTATTACAAAGGCTGCTGAAATGTGTGGCACTTGCATTATGAACATTGCAAATTATCCAACAATTTACTAAATGTATCCTTTGAGACCAAACAGAATCACAGCGTCCCAACGTTAGCTGCCACACAGTTTAGCTAGCATTAGGAGTGCAGGAGCCCCGCAGGAGCCCCGCAGGAGCCCCGCAGGAGCCCCGCAGGAGCACAACATCATAAATTGACAATAACAAGTGACAACGAGTCCTACACCATAAGTTTATCAGCTGTTTATAAAAGTCAAATGTCAGCCTGTTATCCTGAAAATAAAAGTCCACTGCTCTGAAAACACACACTGAACTTTGAGTTAAGTGGCTGCCTGTCTTCCTGCCTGCCAAACTCCATTAACATTTTGCTCAATTTAACAGTTATAAACATCTACTCCTTCTACAATATTATTTATGATTTCTTACAAGTCCTAAGAAGATACTATCTCATTTGGCAAACATTCTGCAAGAATTTCAACTCTGATTAACATTAAACAGGCAAACAATAACAGTTATTCTGGCCCTGGATAGAAATGTCAAAGTATTTCAAACACTGTGGCTGGACTGTTGTTGTCAGAGAATTGAGTATTTCGACTTAACATGTTTCCTTGATCTCCGATGACATATTGTGGTCATTTTATGATTTATTACAGTAAATACATTACAGATTTCTCCTTTAGCCAGTGCTGTACGTTAATAAAATACTGATAAATAGTTTAATTGTCTAGCGTTTCTGGTGCTCACTAGTGAGAGTAGAAACATTTAATCGCTTAGCTGACTAATTGCAAACATCCCTCATGTGTATGTGGTCAAGATGTGGCCACATACACTCAGTATGCATTTCACTGGGATGAGCCTAATGATTACAAGACACATCACATGGACCAGATCACAAACTCAACCACCAAACCATGGCACGCAGACATGACGGCCATAAGTGAAAGATATACGACCGCGGCAACAAGACCAGAGCTCTTTCTTAGATCCTAACGCAACTACAAACTGAGGCCAACAAATCATATCAAATATAACCATAAAACACAAACTAAATACAGTACATGTGCAATCAGGCATCGATACAAACACACACAAACCAAACTCCTCCTCTGGCTGCTGTCCGAGCTGATGAGTCACATCAGAGAAGACAGCTGTTATTTATCAGGGAAACACCCAGTCCGTTTATAATTAAAACCGTTTGGGAGAACCACAAATCAGCACGCGTCAGTCCTTGGAAAGACTTCTTTTGATTAATATCAATGCACATGGTCACCACAAATCTGTGTGTGTGTGTGTGTGTGTTCATCCAGGTCAATCAGAGTGTGAACTCCATCTCTGTCTAACCATACCGTCATCTTTCTTATAGCAACACAACCAACCATTCTTGGGAATTTGGACAAATCATGTCCTATCAAAATAAAAATGTATTAATTATCATGAAATATTAATACCAACACTCTAATTCTGTTTATTTGGTGAAATTATATTCGTACAGGATTTATACAGGTATATGTGAAATATATGTGATTTATAAAATGTTCTGATTAGCTTTTTTCCGCCTAAATTGGCTTTGTGCCAGAAAACACCCTTGTCCAAGACAAGAATTCACAACACCTACTGATAACATAGGTGTCAAAATGTGCTATTATAATCATGTCTGTATTAAAATCAATTTGTCATGAAAATGTTGATTTTTTACAAAAACATGATTTAATCAGGCATAAAAAAAGGGGTTAGCTACACCCTAAGGACCCCTGTCTCACCTCCTGGGTTAAAAAAGGCGGGAAAATTGCTCATGCACTGGTAAACTTTCTATTTCTCTACATTTCTCGAGTTGGGTGTACTGTGTTGTCAGGCCGTTTTGGTGAAGATTAAGTACACAAAGAGAAGTTGTAGCAGCTTATTACAAAGAAAAGAGGGTTACAGACTGGTGGCAGCAGTGTTTTTTCTTCGTCTTCGGATTAATTAGTCGAGGTGTTCAACTATTTTATGCCGGCAGGGACTTACTGCACAGCAGCTGGCTGCGGTCTACAGGTGCACTCGGTGAGGTTGTTGCAGTTTTACATGAACTTACATGGAATTTTTTACAGACAGTTTTCAAAGTTGCTGCGGTCATTAGTGGATGATGTTGAGGACAAAGAGTCTTTCGCTGATCATGACAACGCAACCAAAAAAAGAGGATAAGCATCAGCAAACAAAAATGTTTGCTTGTGTCGGGCATCTACTTTTCGTAATGTGGTATCAGGTGTCGGGTATCAGAGTAGTTTTACCAGTACAAGTATGAGTACAAGTACGGGAGGACAGTATCGGACAGATACCCAATGCTGGTATCGGTGCATCCCTATTTAAAAATGTATATTTTGATTAGCATTTAAAGAACACTCAGCAACTTTAAAAACAATACATGGCTACTGAGCAATGTGGTGAAATAAAAAAAATGTGACATTTTGTCAACTCCATAAGACATAAACTTCATCAGATGGAAAATCTGACATCTACTTTTAATGAAAAATGTAATCAAAAGGAGGTAGGCCCATCACAGGGTTTAATAGCCAAAAGTTTGATCTTTTAAAATAAAATAAAAAATAAAGATCTTTTATAATATTTTCCCATCTTAACTGACAAGTAAAAGTCAAAACCTAAAATATGGTTCTGTCCCAATTCTCAGGACTGAGTGTAAACCAAAAAAAATAGAGCGGTTACATTAGTTCTACTCATCTGAATTCGATCACTTATTCAAAACCCCAAAAACAACAAATTAAACACATTGTACAAGATTAACAGGAATAAACTTGTAATAAGCTCAGCCTCTCATATGCTGGAGGGCTGGGTTGAACATCATTATACCATTATCCATGTCAGATGTGCCCGGCCTTTTATGATTTACACCACAGACTCCCAGAGCTGAACGCCTTTTATTGTTTCCACCCTCTGTGAAATCCATCACTTTGGCTGGATGTCTCCAGTCTTTTTTATGCCTCAGCCTGTACCAACAGCTGCCCATCTCTGCAGCAAAAGTGTGTTTATTATAATTCAAAACCTCCTTTGTCCTGCAGATTCACCCAGTAGTCTCTAAACTGAAGCCAGCTTAGCCTGCGTGTTGGTTTGTCTCTGACTGAGTAAGAGAATGAGCAGTAAAGACGTGTCTGACTCCAGATGGATCTGGGAAAGCAAAAAGGAGATACAGTGTGTGGGCACAGATCGTAAACTGCACCTATCTTTTGAGGGTTCAGCGTTCGCTTCACAAAATAAGAGCAGGCAGATCCCAACAAGCCACTGAACTCGTGTTCCTTCTGTGAAAACTACGAACGACATTACAATCAGGTGCATGACATCAACAGGGCGAGCCGTCCAGGACCGCGCTGCATGCTGAGGCGCTTAAACAAAGGCAGAAGACGAGGAGACTTTAAATGAGGGCGAAGGGAGATGCTGACGTCTCTTCACTGCCCTGCAGAGCGAAGGGCAGCTTGTCTTACTGAAAGGATGTGTAAAAGAGAAGACAGAGAGAGGGAGAGATAGGGAGAGAGAGATGACAAACTACCACAGACAGAAACACTGAGAGGAGTGTTTACTGGAAGTAGAAGGCTAGAACAACTACAGTGAAGACAGAGGAAAGGAGACAAATAAACCAAGGACTTACACAGAAAGAAACTGACCAGTGGAAAGTTTTGACCTCCAGTAAATGTTTTAGCTGTCATGTGGTTTTATATCTCTTTTCTGCTCCCTTGTATTTTTTGCTCTGACCTAAAATTGTCTTTTCAGCATTCCTTATTCTGCAGACACCCTCTAAACTCTCAGGAAATTTTTTTGTCCTTACTCCTTGTTATGTCTTGTTTCATGGACACCTTGACTACTTCATGTGATGCCAAGTGTTTCACTCTTTCGCTTTCAACTTCTCTCACAGTCATGAGTCACGTGAGACCGGCTTACGGGAACGGTTAGCTAGAGGGGAAGAGAAAGAAAGGACATGTGATGTTTTGGAGACATGTTATTTAAAAGCACGGGATGTAATTTCTGCCACTAGGGGGTCACTCTCATGTCACAACAATAACAAACGATGTCGTTTAATGATGTCATTAAGTAGCGTGGTATCATATCCGATGTGACTTGGGCAGAGTTCACGGATGACAATGTGACAACGTGTTTTATTCACGTTACATTCAGTCGTTCGCTGACTTCCTTCCTCACACTCTGATGCATCCCGTGTTTGCCCAGAATTTACGACAAAGGGCGACCAAATTAAACGCACCGTAACCTTGATTAAAATTCCTGTTTTCTCTGGGGTTGAACGTGGTCGGAAACATTTGGGATTACATAAAAACACAACTCAAAAAAATATATAGTTTTAGACTATTTAGACTACTAGTTATAGACATTTTAAAGTGGAAATGTTATGTATTATATGTTTAAAGCTGCTATAATCAATATTTTTATGTTAACAATGGATGAAATGACTATGTGGGTGTTTTTTTTTTTATGGATTATTTTTGGGCTTTCTTTGCCTTTATTTGATAGGTGACAGCTGAAGATATGACAGGAAAGGGAGCAGAGAGAAGGGATGATATGTAGCAAATGGGCTGCAGGCGGCAGTCGAACCCGCGGCCCCTGCAGAGGGGCGACAGCCTTCATACATGGGGCGCGTGCTCTACCAACTGAGCTACAGGAGCGCCATTAGTGGGGTTGCTTATAGTGACAAACCTACAGACAATCAGCAGTTACTAGGGATGACAACAACTAATCAATGATCGATTAATCAGTCGTTAAGAATTTGATTGGTCAAGGCTAACATTCTGCTGACATCATCGTAATCCAGATCGTCAAGAAATATCCACCTGAATTACGCTCAAAGAATTTACTGTATGCCGAGAAGACTGCACGTCATGGGTCTCCTTTTCTTTTCCGCCCCTGTTTTTGTCCTGTTGTCATTCTGCACTATTGTTTTTTTTTTCCTGTTAATGGCTGCACCTTGTATTATTATTGTGTATTGTCTTGTCTGATTTTGAATAAATAAAAAAACTGATCACAAAAAAGAATTTGATCAATAGTAAAGTTTAATTGATAAAAAAAGGGCCTCTGATATACCCCAGAGTGACTAACAACTAGCATAGTGAACAAAACTTTACAAGCTGATAATATGTCAATGTTGTGTTTATGGCTTGTTGTGCTGCCCCCAAGTGGCCATAAAATCAGTAATTGTAGCTTTAAAGAACAAGAAAAGGAAGAAACATCGATGTGACTCATCTCCCTATGACTAAGTTTCTTTATTACGAGACAATATCAACATGTCAAAGGCCAACATGGCGGTTCAATGGTGTGTATTACTTGTGGACTCTGCTATCAGTACAGGATAAACTAAATCACAGAAAGCACTACGAAACTCATTAAGGGATTACATCAACAGCTGTTAATCCACTTTCTATTGTGGTGTAATTTATAAATGGAGCATTAGGAGCTTAGCCAGATGGCTTAGCTGTCGTTTGCAATCAAAATGGCAAACATGTCCAAATCACAAAGCTGTCAGCTCCAGTGGGAATTCTGTGGCTGAGTCCTTGTTGATAATTACACTAAATCAACTTATTGGGCAGAACTGTGACATTTAAAAAAAAAAAAAACAAGATTAGATTCAGTTAAAAAATCTGAAAGCACTCATTGATTCGATTGGTTGTAAGCCTCCATCAATATGCAGTTTACACCCATGTCTGTCCAGACTGATACCACATGTGAGTCACAATCTTTCTCATATTACAGCTAAAACTGTACCCTGAAATTTGAAAACATTTTTGGCGAGAAATATGCAGTGGAATCTTAATTAACATGTGATCAGCACTGCCTAGTTTCACTGTATTATTTTGAGTTTCATGAGCCTTGTGTGTTGCACAACGGGTATATTTTATTCTAAATATTTACTAAATGAACTTCATGCTCTATTAAAGAATACTTGAAACTAACAAGTAAGACCATAAACTCATTGGGAAACTGGTCATAAACTGAGTGGGAAGCATGGTCAACTTGCCATAAGACTTCATACAATCAGATTTGTTTTTGGAGCCAGTGGAG
>JAJHUR010105493.1:1617-11947 GCA_027495735.1 Lutjanus campechanus
GTTGGCATGTGACTCTTAGGCTATGCCCCAAATTTGGCTAATGTTGGCCACTAGGGGGCGCTGCAAATATGGGAACGTTATATCTCTTAAAGGGAAAAACAGATTTTTACGAAATTTGGTGGGTATGATGCAGGGTCCCTCCTGAGGCCATATCTCTAAGGTAATCACGACTGGTCAAAGTGGGCGTGGCTTATTACGAACTAAAAAACAAAAAATTATTTCAGGTCAAGTCTTATGCTGAGGGCTGTCAAATTTACAGGGTATATATAGAATAGGACACAGACCAATCACACCAAAAATTGTGCATCTACTCCACTATATGGCGCTGTGACTGACGTAAACGCATTTTAGCCTGTAACTTCCACAATTTAAATTACATCTTCATATCCTTGTTATCCACGTGTTCCCTGCATAGAGCCGCATCTTTTGCCCTAAGCCACGCCCACTTCCATAGCATATTTCTCTTTGTAAGTCCCTACATGTCGAAAACCTACTTTTTCGAACTCCTCCTAGGGTTTAAGGTTCATCTGCACGAAACTTTGTACATACAATCTTGAGACTTGTCTGATGCAAAGTTATCAAAAGAATTTTGGTAGTCCAAAAATTGCGGTACTTATAAATAAACAATTTTTTCCGCTAGTTAAAAAACACATACCGTTGCATATTTTTATCAAAATCAAAGCTGTCAACATCAAACTCGAATCTCTTGTTTCCGAGGTCAACCAGAGGCACTGTGCCAAATTTGGCACAAATTGGATGATAGGGGGCGCTATAAACAGAGAAACAAAAAGTGACATGAAAGTTGATCACATTTGCACGAAATTTGGTGAGCCTGATGTGGAGTCACTCCCGAGGCCAGCCATGAAGTTTAGTAATGTTTGGTCAAAGTGGGCGTGGCTTATTACAGAAAACATACACAGCCTTTCACACTTCCAGTGCTCTTCCCATTACAATAAATCAGTGACGAACAGGCCCTCACGGCCCACGCGTGTTGGCGTGCAGGCGATCCTGATTTACGATAGGCTTTATTCGCATTCCGTGGGCTCGGCGAGAGCCGGGGGCCGAGTCGCGCAGGGAGGCTTGGCCCCCGTTCATAACTGCTTGCAGTTCTAGTTTATATATGAAATTGTTATGTAAACTTAAGTATTTCAAATCAAATCAAATCAAATCAAATTTTATTTTGTGTATATATTTAAGTAAACCTTTAACAATTACCAGTTAATATGTTTAAATCCAAGTTCAGATTTTAGAAATGAAAACAATGTTCTTTAATGTCTTCAACTGTCTTTTGTGCTTCTGTTAGAAAAAGTATTGGTTCAGGCAAAGTTTAGACATGGGTATGGTTTTAAAAGTATCGTTTTAGCACCGGTATCGGAAAGCCCCAAAAGTCCAGTATCAGTTGGACCGTTATTTTAACAAATTGTGCTATATGATCATGGTTGTTGACGTGGGGGTTCTAGTTGAGTGAGGTCTTTTCACTCGGTACTTAAAACCTGATGAAGGCAGAACCAGAGTCTTACCCGTGTGAGGTCCATGCCATGTTTGAGCTGGGACAGGAGGTGAATGATGATGCTCCGCTGGTCATCCAGAACTCCCAGGTCCTCCTCCTCATTAAGTTCTGTGTCTGTGGTCTCGTCACTCAGATCAAGGGTTTCTGGGCTGCTGGTCTGGAGCTGTTGCTGTCCCTGCTGGTGGACACACAAATAACCATTGGTCTTCTTCTTGGTAGCTGAATACTAAGCTGTGATTTTCATTTTGTATCCCAACATAAACTGGCAAAGCTAAAGGTGACAGTATTGTTGAGTTTAACATTTTGGAATACACATTTTAGAGTGCAGCGTCATGAAGGACATCTCCTGATTGACCTTCCATCAAGTCCACAGAGTCCATAGCAATCTATAGTCTATAGCAGACCTACTGTGATACGGGAACAAAGACACAGGCAAATATAAAGCACAGATATGAGATTTTTGCACATTTCATCGTGTTCTGTGATCTATTTACACAACGTGGGAAGTATAGGAACAGATAAAACAAGTTCAGCTCTCATCTTGTGTTTGAGTGTGTACACGGTGTGGTTAAACGTATGTGGACACCTCTTCCACATACCTTTTGATTTGAAGCAGTTTTCATTGTGTTGGCTAGGCCTCTTACATCCAGTGAAGAGAAATCTTAATGGTAAAGCAAATATTTATATTTTAGACAATGATATGCTTCCCCTTGGGCAGCAGTTTGGGTTTTGCCCTTTGGTAACAAAGAGTTCACGAAGTTTGGTATGGAGGAACACACCAACAGCTGTGAGTGGCTGAAAGGGAGCAAATCCCTTCAGCCAGGTTCCAAATCTGGTGGGGAGCCTTCCCAAAGAGAGGAGGCTGTTTACTAGGGTTGAGCGGATAAAGCATTTTTTACAAGTACGAGCATGATACGAGTAAAACTTGTCAATATCTGTGCTCGTGCTGAAGGAAAATCCTCATTGGGTAACTGACTGTCTTCACACTCTGTGATTGGCCAGTCACACACAGCGCCCGCCCCTCCCTACACAGACACGTCTCTGCAGCCAGAGCTGAGTGGGGCACAGCTTGGCTTGACTCTAGCTCACGTTGCTCTCTTCAGTACTCCTTAGGTTTTGTTCAGCTCGCCTCTATTTCGGTTTGTATGATATTTAAAGTTACTTGGTGAACTTGTTTCGTAACTACGCGGTGCATTTGACAAGACAGAGCTGAAAATGGCTCGTGTCACGTCGGTCACTGCCTCCACCCCGGTCGGGTTTTTTTTTTTTTTTTTGTCTGCTTGCTCTTAGTTTGGCTGGTGAAATAAAGTCAGTTGGAAAACTTTGCTCGTACTGAACGCGGTGCTTTTGAGAAGAATACAGTGAACAAGGCTGACATATTATTTCCCTGTTTGCCATCACTGGATGTTTTCATGAATCACCAAGTTCACACACATCATTAAAAAATAAAGTCTTACAGACCACTTACATACACACATATAGTTGAACACACAAAGTAGCCTATATTAATATCTTATTGTATATGGCTGCATGCAGTATCTGACACACACACACCTTAATCAACATTGTTTAACTTTGTGTGGGGAAAAAATGCCAAGAATGTTAGGTAGTAAAAATAAATAAATATTTGAAAAAAAATCAGTTTGATCGTAAAAAAAAATCCAATTAAAAAAGAAAGTTGTGTTGAGTATGACAACTCTTGTTCATGCATACTTAGTAGTTCATAATTTCCTACTGCATGCGTTGTATTCATTCATGCACTTAAAAATATTCATGTTCTGAGTTTATAAAAAAACTTGTTCTGTAAATAGTTCCTTTACTATTGTAATCAAAAACATTGAATCTCAATTCTGAGGCTGTTCTGTAAATATTCATTCATACACTTAAGAATATTCATGTTCTGAGTTCATAAAAAACTTGTTCTGTAAATAGTTCTCTTACTTTTGTGTTCAAAAACATTGATTTGAATCTCAATTTTGAGGCTGTTCTGTAAATAGTTTTCAAATAAACAATAATTATAGCAACTTCTGATAAATCCATATCAATTTCAGACTTAAAATAATGTACCGATTTAAGTCCCACCCATTTCCGGTTTCCCACTTTCGGTTTAGGTCCCGCCCACCCCGAGTACAGATACGGATACAGATAATTTAGATGGTTGAACAGATACAGAAACAGATACAGATAGTGGTGTACTCGCTCATCCCTACTGTTTACAAATCACATATGGCTAATCAACACAATTGTTCAGCAGCTTTGACCATATATTTTTAAAGCTAGATATTCGAAAACTTTATTAGGTTTACTATCTGCACTGGAGGTGATGAGAGATTCAAATACTGACAACAGAGGGTATGCACTGACATCACTTTCCTACATGCCTCCTCATTCAGATCGAGCGGCAAAACAATCTACAAGTCCCAAAATCAGGAGTAAAACAATTGATTATCTGGGAAAATTTCTGCCAGTTGGACTCAACAGAGATTCTAACAACTTACCAAAGACACAGTGGTTCATGGATACTGACACTGAACTGGCTTTCCTGACATTTACGTGGACCTGATTTCAATGCCAGTGAAATACACAAACCAAGGGAGGCATTAAAAAAGCAGATGCTTGTTGTAATGTTACTTCAATGGGGAGATTTGTTGGTTAAATTAAATTGACATGAACACCAAAGGATATGCTGGTTACCAAATGTATGGGAACAGGTCTGTATATATATCTTTATTTTGTCATTATTTTAGAGACGTGCACATGCAGCAACCTGAGGATGTGCGATGCAATACATGGTTGTTATATGGAATATAAATGAGAGATGCTAAATATTTAATTCATAAGGAACATTAGTCAATACAACTTAAGGTCTGATTTTACCCAAAATTCCAACATAGCTGGCAACTGCAAATCCATGTTTCAGTGTCTGATTCCAGGTGTTTCTGTGAATTGCAGTGATCCATTTGCTGATTGGGTGCAATCTGTCATCCCTCCAGAACCTGTACACCTCCAGAACCCTGAGGTGAGCAGAAAGGATTATGGCAGACCCCTCACACCCCTGACAAAAAATCTTTGACACACTTCCCTCCAGAAGAAGGCTGCAGTCCACCGGGATCAAAACCTCACATGACAGAAATAGTTTTTTCTGACTGCAGCTGACCTCTCCAATATGACTGCCCACGGACTCTCATCCTGCCCCATCAAGTCTGTTTTATTCATATAGTACCAAATTGCAAGAGAAGTTTTCATACAGAGCAGGTCTAGACCGTACTTCTCTAAACATTACATTACTGTAAAGTCTCCACATATGACTCGGTGTGTTACATTAGTGCACATGTTCTGGATATGTTTCTCTGTGCATTTCACATATTATTTTTTTTCCCAACATCTTTTGATTTTCAATGAGTGTACCATAAGTCAGCACCAATATGTAATCATACAGTCATAACAAAGTACACTGAGTTTCCACATGTCCCTCATGCATTCCCTCCCAGCCTCATACATGCAAATAAACAACACAAAACTAACAGGCAAGCAAGCAAAAGAGCAAATAATGAAAAGAAAAAAAACATCAAAAAAGTATACTTAAAAAGCACAGAACAAATCAAAACAAAAATAAAATAAAATAAATAAATACAATTTTGGAAAAAAAAAGGTGTGTATATAAAGGCTCTAGGCCATGAAGTACACAAAACGTACAGAAAAAAGTACAGAAAATGTCTGAGTCAATTATTGAGCTCTGCTTGAAAAGTAAGAAAATACTGGAGACCAGAGTTCTTGAAAGATATGTCCCCAGTTATTGTTTTCTGAAGTCTCTCTAATGGTAGGACTTGTGATAACTGGTCCAGGAACAGCTGAAAAGTAGGATTCATTTTTACCAGAATAAAAGTACACATTTCTTTGTGTCATGATCCTGTTTTTGGTGTTTGGTTTTTGTGGTATGTTTTTGTGTTTTTGCCTTTTCCCCCCTCCCTTTTCCTCTTTTCTCTCCCTGACAGTGTTTGAGCGGCGGAGGGCGGGGCTGGTTGACACCGGTGTTGGTTCAGTGCTCTCCCAGCGCTCACCTGTGGACCAAAGAATTCACCCCTGTGCCTTTTTCTCCCATCGGCTCACACCAGCTGAAAGGAATTATGATGTTGGCAACGGAGCTTCTGGCTGTGGTTCTCGCTCTTCAGGAGTGGAGACATTGGCTGGAGGGCTCCACACACCTGTTCTTGGTATGGACCGACCACAAGAACCTCTCCTACCTGCGAACTGCTCACCGACTGAACTCACGCCAGGCTCGGTGGGCTCTGTTCCTGGGCCGATTCCAGTTCACCCTCTCCTACCTTCCTGGCTCCCGGAACATAAAGCCCGACGCCTTATCCCATCAGTTCGCCCCTCCTGTGGAAGACTCTCCTGTGGAAACCATCCTCCCTTCCTCCTGTGTGGTTGGAGCTGCCAGGTGGGAGATTGAACAAGTGGTTCAAGAGGCTCAACATGACCAACCGACCCCTGAGAACTGTCCCCCCATTCGGATGTTCGTCCGCCTTCGGCCAGGTCACCAGTGCTCCAGTGGGGACATGCATCCAAGGTTGCTTGCCATCCCGGTTTCCACCGGACTCTCTCCCTGCTCCAGCGGTGCTTTTGGTGGCCTACCATCACAGCTGACACCAGAGAGTTTGTCTCCGCCTGCTCCGTCTGTGCCTCCCAAGTCCTCCCATCAAACACCCGCTGGCCTCCTACGCCCCCTGCCAATCCCCCATCGTCCCTGGTCCCACATTGCTGTGGACTTTGTTACTGGACTCCTGCCTTCTGAGGGTAACACAGTTATTCTAACCATTATTGATCGTTTTTCCAAGGCTGTGCATTTTGTCCCTCTGCTCAAACTCCCGTCAGCTCTAGAGACTGCCAGCCTCCTCGTCCAACATGTGTATAGACTCCATGGCATCCCTCAAGACATCGTATCGGACCGGGGTCCCCAGTTCTCTTCCCAAGTCTGGAAGGCCTTCTGCCAGGCATTGGGGGCATCGGCCAGCCTTTCGTCTGGGTACCATCCGCAGACGAACGGCCAGACGGAGCGGGCCAATCAAGACCTCGAGTCTGCTCTCCGGTGTGTCACAGCTAGACATCCTGCCTCTTAGTCCACCCATCTACCCTGGGTGGAGTACGCCCACAACTCCCTGGTCAGCTCTGCCACAGGTATGTCCCCTTTCATGGCTTCCATGGGTTTTCAACCTCCCCTCTTCCCTATTCAGGAGGATGAAGTCGCGGTCACCTCAGTCCAGGAACATCTCCGACGTGCTTGCCAGGTCTGGCGTGAGGCCAGGGCGGCCCTCGTGCATACCGCTGCCCGCAATCAACGATTGGCGGACCGACATTGCTCTCCAGCCCCCCAATATCAGCCCGGTCAGAAGGTTTGGCTCTCTTCTCGCGACCTCCCCCTGCAAACTGTGAGTAGGAAGCTGGCCCCCAGGTACATTGGCCCATATGAAATCGAAAAAGCGATCAACAGTGTGATGAGGCTTAAATTGTCCCCGGCGTTGCATGTTCACCCTGCTTTTCATGTCTCCTTGTTGAAACCTGTCTCTACCAGTGATCTGTGCCCTGTGGGGGGGCGGGGGAACTGTCGTGATCCTGTTTTTCGTGTTTGGTTTTTGTGGTATGTTTTTGTGTTTTTGCCTTTCCCCCCCCTCCCTTTTCCTCTTTTCTCTCTGACACTTTGCTTAGTATGATATGGTAATTAATATTCTGATATTGGAAATCTGGCATATCATTTAATAAATACAAACAAGAATTTAAATTAAATTCTCTTTGAAGGACTGATTTAATGAATGAATTCCAAAAACTATTCAACTATTCAATACCAAAGCATATATATGAATGTTCCTCCCATGGTTCTGCATCTTGGACAGTTGGGTGTATTAAGATGGCCGCAGGTGAACCACGCAGCTCGGCAGGTGCTGCCGGTTTACCTCTGAGGCCACCTAAAATCACCCAAAAGCAGCCTATAACTACTAAATCGAAGAATGCCTTAACACAAAGTTGGATCCTCGTTGTGATCCTGCTCTTGTTGTCAATTAGACATTGCTTTTTAACTAACGACGCCGACCGCAGCTATCGCCCGCCATGGAAGAGCCAGCAACTTATCCACTCGAAGCTTTTGAACAACAGCTTAGCCACAGCTCATCTAACGACGAAGGACAAGGGACTTACACCAGCAAACTCCTGTCTGGGACTCGTTCGGCTCACATTAATGCTGCTTCTAGCTGGCGATATAGAAATAAATCCCGGGCCACAGTCAGCTGATAACACCGAGCTAGCTAACACCGAGCTAGCGCAGTCAACGCCATTAATCCAACATGATTACAGAATGCGGACAACCCAACCAAACTGCACTCATCTTACCACCTGTGATGTCCCCGTGGCATTTTTCCCCGGTTGTGCCATGGCCTCCTCATGGTGGGCTGTGGGGAGCCCGGGGAGGCTGCCCTGTGGTTTGGCTGACGCCGGGCCCAACAGGTGTCGGGGCTGTGCCGGCGCTCCTCATTGGGCTACGTGCTCGAGTGGGGCTGGCAGCGGCCCAGTCACCAGTGTTCTCCTGGAGTGCAGAGGCGCTGGGGCTCCGGGGTGGACCAGCGGCTCCTGTGGGTGCTGAGCAGCTGGATGCCCCTCTACCAGGGCTACAAATCGGCGGCGGTTTAGCGGCAGCAACATCAGAGACAGCGGCAGCCTCTCCAGCGGGTGGGCGCTGACAGCTTACTGCTGAGCAGCTGGATGCCCCTCTACCAGGGCTACAAATCGGCGGCGGTTCAGCGGCAGTAACATCAGAGACAGCGGCGGCCTCTCCAGCGGGTGGGCGCCGACACCTTACTGCTGAGCAGCTGGATGCCCCTCTACCAGGGCCACAAATCGGCGGCGGTTCAGCGGCAGCAACATCAGAAACAACGGTGGCCTCTCCAGCGGGTGGGCGCCGACAGTGTACTGCTGAGCAGCTGGATGCCCCTCTACCAGGGCTACAAATCGGCGGCGGTTCAGTGGCAGCAACATCAGAGACAGCGGCGGCCTCTCCAGCGGGTGGGTGCCGACAGCGTACTGCTGAGCAGCTGGATGCCCCTCTACCAGGGCTACAAATCGGCGGCGGTTCAGCGGCAGCAACAGAAACAGCGGCGGCCTCTCCAGCGGGTGGGCGCCTACAGCATACTCCTGAGCAGCTGGATGCCCCTCTACCAGGGCCACAAAATCGGCTGCGGTTCAGCGGCAGCAACATCAGAAACAGCGGTGGCCTCTCCAGCGGGTGGGCGCTGACAGCGTACTGCTGAGCAGCTGGATGCCTCTCTACCAGGGCTACAAATCGGCGGCGGTTCAGCAGCAACGATAACAACAGCGGCAGAAACAGAGATGACAACGGCATTGGCCTCTGCAGTGGGTGGGCGCCCGCAGCCAAATGCTGAGCAGCTGGATGCCCCCATTCAGCAACTGGTGCCCAGCAACAACAAGTCACCACCACGGACATCAAAGGACACTATCAAAGCATTGGTGGGTGAGTCAAAAACCGGAGTTCACTCTAAAAACCCAGTTTTTAAGAAGAAACGGTTCATTAAATTAAATATAACACTCAACCAAGCTAAAGTGATCTGGGACCCACAATATAAACCAAGGGGTCTGTTTGGTGGGCATTTAAATATTCGGAGCATTTTGCCCAAGTGTGATCAAGTCCATCATTTATTAGTAAACTTGAACCTGGACTTTTTATGTCTGTCTGAGACTTGGCTAATTACGAATTCCCCAAATGCAGGACTGCAAGTACCAGGCTATAACATTTTTAGGAATGACAGAGTGGGATCTAGGGGCGGTGGAGTAATGTTTTATGTAAAGGACAGTTTAACATGTAATCTGTTAGAGTGGAATTGTCAACACAATCTTGAATGTATTGCTCTCAAGATCGCTCTCTCGCCACAAATGTCAGTTACACTTATTGTAATGTATAGACCTCCAGCAACCTCGACTGTTTTTTATGAGGAATTGCACAATTTTCTTAAGGAATGTGATATGAAAAATGAAGTGATACTATTCGGAGATCTAAATATAAACTGGCTGGATAAAACAAACAGGAGACGATTAAAATCAATACTAGATAAATTCAGCTTTTCTCAACTTATTGAAGGGCCTAGCAGACTAACTGCTCTATCTGAAACCTGTATTGACCTTCTTTTTACTAACAAGCCTGAGCGAATTCAGAAGTCCTTCAATTTTGTCACTGGTCTGTCAGACCATAACTTAATCTTATTTTCAAGAAAACTGTCTAAAAACAGATTCAGGGGCCGCTCTGCAAGACCTGAGCAAATGAGGATACCAAGGAGGGAGATCCCAAATTTGACACAAGCTCTAACTAACATAAACTGGGCTGATCAGCTCATTCATGAACATGTTAGTGATAATTGTAATGCTTTTATGACTGTGATTCAGGAAACAATGGCTACATTCATTAAAAAAATTAAAGGAAAACCATCAAAAAAGAATCACCTTCCCTGGTTAAATCAAACTCTATGGTCACTCATGAAACAGAGAGACCATGCTCTCAAAGTATGGCTCAAAACTAAAAGGGTAAATGACAGACACATTTTCACCTCATTAAAAAATAAAGTTGTGAAAGAACTCCGATGTGCAAAGGCAAATTTTTTTATTAAAGGCTAAGTTTGCTTTTTTGACACCTGGACCTTATTGTTAGGATTAAATACGCTCGTAGACTCACCCAGACAATTTTGGTGGAGCTCGGAGCCGTTTTCGAGCAATTTAGATCCATCCGACGGCGTTTTTTCTCATGCCATAGTAGCGGACCGG
>JAJHUR010105496.1:0-19397 GCA_027495735.1 Lutjanus campechanus
AGAGACGAGTGAGCAGGTGACAGGGAAAGAAGACGGAGAGGCGAGTGAGCGAAAGACAGGGAGGAAAAACGAGGAAGAGACAGCAGAGAAAAATAAATACTCATGGCACTTTCCAAGAAGAGAAAAGTGGACACTGAAAACAGAGCTTTCAACCCGCAATGGACAGACTCCTTCATGTTCATCCTTCCTACTGGGAGCACAAAACCAGTGTGTCTCATATGCTTAGAGACTGTAGCTCTCATTAAAAGTGCCAATGTGAAACGCCACTATGAGACAAAGCACAAAGCTTTTGACCAAACATACCCTCTGAAGTCTGAACTGAGGTCACAGAAAATAAGCAGTCTCAGAGCCCAATATGATCAGTCCACCAGAACCCTGACCCATTCATTCACTGCCCAACAACGTGCTCATGAATGTTCCCTCAGAGTTGCTTGGATTTTGGGTCACAACAAAAAACCATTTACTGATGGAGAGATTGTAAAAGAGTGCATGAGTGCAGTTGCTGAAACTTTACTTGAGGGAAAACAAAAAGAAGAGCTTTGTGACAAAATAAAGCAAATACCCATGTCAGCATCATCAGCCACAAAGAAAAGTGAAATATTGGCCCAGGATGTGCTAGCCCAGCTGGATGAAGCCATTCATAAGGCACCATGTGTAGGCTTAGCTGTAGATGAGTCCACTGATGTGTCTGACAATGCTCAGCTGTTAGTTTATGTAAGGTTCTTCAACAAAGAAAAGAAAGTGTTCTGTGAAGACCTGTTAGGTGTTACTCCGCTTCAGACCAGTACAAGAGGAGAGGACATCTACCTAGCCATTAAGGAGATGTTAATAAAGCGAGGAATAGAGCCAAAACAAGTGGTTTCAGTAACCACAGATGGAGCCCCTGCCATGATAGGGAGAGAGAAAGGAGCTGTGGCAAGAATGAAAGAGGACAATCCTGAGCTCATCTCTTACCATTGCATAATTCATCAGTCTGTCCTGTGCTCCTCCCTGTCAGATGAATATGCTGAGGTGATGAACACAATGATGAAAATGATCAATTTTCTCAGGGCATCCTCTTCCTATCAGCATCGCATGCTCAGAGAGTTCCTCAGAGAAGTTGATGCAAATGCTGATGATCTTTTGCTGCACAACAACGTGAGATGGCTCAGCAAGGGCACAGTGTTGGAGCGTTTTTGGTCCATCAGAAGGGAAATAGCATCTTTCTTGGCAGAGCTGAGAAGTCAGAAGGCAACACAGTTTTCTCTCTTTTTAAAAGATGAGAAATGGATGGATAATGTGGCCTTTTTGGTGGACATCACTTCACATCTGAATGATCTGAATTTGAAGTTGCAGGGCAAGAACAATTCAGTTTGTGAACTGATGACAGCTGTCCGCTCCTTTCAGAGGAAACTTGAGGTGTTCAAGGAAGACCTGCAGGGAGAGTGTGCACACTTCCCAGCAGTGCAGGAACAGGTTCAGGGACAGAGAGATGTGTCCTCCTTTGTTGGCTTTGTTGATAAGCTGATTGTAAACTTCAGCAAACGTTTTGACAGCTTCAGTTTTGGACAGCAGCTCACCATGTTCATCCAGAACCCATTTCTCATCACAGATGTCAGGGGGTTCTCAAAGGAAGTCACACAGCACTTCAAGTGGGCAAATGCTGGGCCTCTCCAGATGCAACTGGTTGATCTCCAAGCAGATGTGGCCCTGAAAGAGCAGTTTGGAAGAACTGACCCTGCCACTTTCTGGCTCCAAATGGTCCCTGAGACAGCTTTCCCAGGTCTGAGGAAAGTGGCCCTGTACATCTTGACCATGTTTGGCTCTACATACAGCTGTGAGGCAGCTTTCTCCACAATGAACATAATTAAAACTAAATATCGTTCCAGGCTCACCAATGAGCACCTGCACATGTGTATGAGAATGGCCTTGACACCATTCCAGCCCAGATTTAAAATCCTGGCAGGGCAAGCTCGAGCTCAGTTCTCTCACTGAACAACGAAAAGTGGGGAGAGTGGGAAAAGAGGGAAAGAAAGAGAAACTGTAAAACTGTTCAGTTGTTAATTATTTATTTTCAAATAGGTTGAGACGGTTAAGATGTGAAACAGTTAAAGAAAAAGGAATATTCAAGCTGTTGCTTCACTTTATTTTATTTGTTCTAAAATTTAGCACTTTTAAGATGCACATTTTTTTTTTTTAAATTTAATTTATTTTCTCTATTTTATTTTTTATTCAAATCTGCATAGTTTCATGTTAAGTGACAATAAATATTGGTGATATGTTTTTGAATCTTACTTTCTTTATTTGATTTTACAGTCAGATGTTGATTACATGCAGACGTTGATAGAACTACCAGACTACTTCAGTATATATATCACATAAATCATAACGCAAGTTAGTCATTATGATGTTCCGGACCTTTGCTTTAGGAAATTTTCTCTAACTGGACCTCTTTGAATTTTAGTTGAATACCCCTGTTATAGAGTTTATTTTTCTTTTTACATGCATTCTGTAGTCCCCTTGTAATCCAAGGGTTTTTGCCGTAGCTGTCCTTATGTTTACATTGTACATTTGGACAATGCTTTTCATACAATGAGAGATATTTATCTAGAAAAGCTTCATATGCAGCATTTACTTCCCCTACATACACCTCCTTCCAGTCTTGCTCATCCAAGTCCTTTCTAAATCTGCAGATTGCTTCATCTGTCCTTTTTCTGACATATTTAGCTTATGGGCTGCTTCTTCCTCATTATTTATTTGACAGTCATAAATACAGAATACAGGTAAGTGGTCACTTATATCATTGATTACCAAGCCACTTTTGATCTTACTTTCTAAAACATTAATGAAGATGTGGTCGATAAGTGTCGCACATGTTGTTGTTATCCGACTGGGTTTGGTGATCAATGGGTATAACCCTCTACTGTATAGTGTCTCCAAGTAGTCACTAACTGATGCTTGTCTATGTGCGCTCAACAGGTCAATGTTTAGGTCCCCACACAAAATATATGTTTTCTTTTCGTTAAGCTGACACAGTACTTTTTCTAGATTTTCACCGTTTCTATTTTCGACCCAGGTGTCCTGTAAATGCACGTAACAACAACATTCCTCTTCTTTTCCATATCAATCTCCATTGTAATACATTCAAATAAATCATTGATGGCCATTGTCATACATTCTACAATTCTGCATTTCAGGTCAGTGTTCACAAATAGGGCAGCACCGCCTCCCCTCTTTTTCTTCAACTGTAGTGGTGCAATTCATAACCTTCGTTACAGAAATCTATACCTCGATCTTCATCAACCCATGTTTCTGACAGCGCTATGGCTGAAAATTTGTTTTAAAGACCTCAAGTATTCCTGAATCTTGGTAAAGTTTGCATATAAGCTTCTACAGTTAAACTGTTTTAATGAAAAATTGTTATCCAGGCTAACCGTGTCATTAAACTTTTCTTCTGTATAGTAATCACACATCTATGGAAGTATTTCTGTGCCATCTGAGTTTGAATATGAATTTCTAAGATTGAAATTTTTCACCATCAAAATCAGACTTTGAATTTTAAAAACCATCAAATTTCTAGCACTGAAATTTTTTTTGCCTCTGAATTTTTTGTTTGAATTTTATTTTGTTGAAAAAAATTCAGTGTAAAAAAAAAAAATTCAATTTCTCAAAATATTCAGTTTTTCAAGATTCAACATATAAAGAAATTCAACACCCCAAAAAATTCAGTGTAAAAAAATTCAACGTCAAAAAATTCAGTGTAAAAAAATTAAGCGTCAAAAAATTCAGTGTAAAAAGAACCAGACTCAACATCCGGGTCACCAGGGAGAAGCAATCGATCCCTGTCTCAATTCAGCCAACGTCTGCTGCGCTCACAGACAGGGCCAGCTCACAGACAGTGCAACATGCCTACATATTTATGAATAATTCTGGCAAAAGCTGAAAAAAGGCTATTAGAAACTAAATAGACGACATAAAATGCTCGAGAGGCTGAAGCATAAAATGCTCTCATGGAAAATTACACTCTGGTTATTCCAGTAGGTCTGAGGTCCGTGTATATTTTGGCAATTGGATTTTCAATTTTTTCAATTGAGCTTCCGTTTTTCATTGTCATGGTCAAAAAGGATATATGGAATTATAAACAACTTTTTAAGTCAGTGGATGTTTAGCTCAGTTGGTAAAGTACGCAATCCATGATTAGAAATTATTACTTTTATGCGGCTGCTGGTTCGACTCCCGCCTCCGGCCTTTTGCTGCGTGTCATCCCCTCTCTCTCTGATCTGTTTCTTGTCTACTCTTTGGCTGTCCTGTCAACTAAAGCAAAAATGCCCCTAAAAAAGAACTTTAAAAATGCTTTGATTTTGAAGTTATTTTGGGGGCATTTTTGCCGGAGGCGGGAGTCGAACCAGCAGCCGCATAAAAGTAATAATTTTCATTCATGGAGCCTGTACTTTACCAACTGAACTAAACATCCACTGACATAAACTATTGTTTGTAATTCAACATATCCTTTTTGACCGTGACAATGAAAAACACCTTGTATTTCAATTTTATTTTTTGTATTTTAAAACAAAAATCAAATAACCACTCGTTTTTTGTTTTAATACCCGTTTCTGAACGGAAAATCCAATTGCCAAAATATACACGGACCTCAGACCTACTTGAATAACCAGAGTGTAATTTTCCATGAGAGCATTTTATGTCGTCTATTTAGTTTCTAATAGCCTTTTTTCAGCTTTTGCCAGAATTATTCATAAATATGTAGGCATGTTGCACTGTCTGTGAGCTGGCCTGTCTGTGAGCGCAGCAGACGTTGGCTGAATTGAGACAGGGATCGATTGCTTCTCCCTGGTGACCTGGATGTTGAGTCTGGTTCTTTTTACACTGAATTTTTTGACGTTGAATTTTTTTAGACTGAATTTTTTTTAGAAATTGAATTTTTTTTTTTTTACACTGAATTTATTTCAACAAAATAAAATTCAAACAAAAAAATCAGAGGCAAAAAAAATTTCAGTGCTAGAAATTTGATGGTTTTTAAAATTCAAAGTCTGATTTTGATGGTGAATAATTTCAATCTTAGAAATTCATATTCAAACTCAGATGGCACAGAAATACTTCCATACTTTTTTTCATGTTTGTGTTTGTTTTTTGTTTTTTTCATATATCTGCATTCATCAGGATCTAACTGTGTGCTGCTCTTCAACAGTTGCAGGTCGGTGTGGAGTTTGAGGCGAGCACCCGCATGCAAGACACCAGTGTGTCATTCGGTTACCAGCTAGATTTGCCTAAAGCCAACTTACAGTTTAAAGGTACGGTGTGTGTTTCAGCTCCTTCTGTACTAATCATGCACAGGGAGCTGTGCGGACTTAGTATAGAGTCTTAAGATAACAGGAAAATCAACACTGTTGTCATCTGTTGTCTTGTAGAGCTGATGGATTTACAAGCCGTTGTTAAAATTTAAGAGCAGGTGGCTGGAAATTTTGTGTCCTCATTGTGTTTATAGATACAGGCAAGATAAACATGTTGAATTATTGCTTTTAAGAGTATTTTTCATCCTGGACGCATCAAGTATTGAGCAAGATCGAGCAAAACTGGCTGCAATGAAACCTTTATGGGAAAGTTCATACCATCGAAGTATGTCCTTTAAAAGTGCAAATCTTTCCACTAACCAGCTCAGATTGTTGTTACAAATGTCTAACAACATTATGAAAAGCATCTCTGCAGATATTTTTCTTAAATCTACCCGACTCCATTTACAGAATGACGTGAATAAAGTGTGTTTTATGGTGATTAGAATTACTGTTTTTGTAAAACGAGTCTGGCCTTTGGGAGAGAAATGTAACAGCTGTTTTATTGTTCATCTATGGGGATGTCATAACGTTGCCAGACAATAATAATAATAATAATAATCTTAGACTGTAGGTGGCAAAACAAGCACTTTGTGTGGACTTAACTTTGATGATGATGACTTTTGGAGCCGTCTGCAGTGGTCTAAGTCAATTCTGGACCCGTTTCAAGAATTATTGTCCTTGTATTTGTGTCCTCACCTGACACAAACATACAGGGTTCCTGCAGGTCTTTAAAAATAGAAATAGAAATAGAATTATGAAGTTAATGTTACTGCAGAGTCATGCGAGGATACAAATTTTACTGAACTGAACTGACAGTTTTCCAAAGTGGGCAAAATGGAAAAATTATAAAAGGAAGTTGCCATATTGCTGAAGAAAAATCGCCTTTATTCACAGATGTTTTTACCTCATAATCATTTTTTTATAGAGGATTTGATAAACAGAACACAGGCATACATGATTGAAGATATTTTATGTTTGTATTAATTTATGAACATTCTTATTTCTCTTTCATAATAGACCCAACTAATTTTTTTTTGTCTTCCTCTTTCCTTTCAGGTTCACTAGACAGTAACTGGATAGTTGGTGCAACGTTAGAAAAGAAACTGCTGCCGCTGCCGCTCTCTCTGGTCCTCTGCACCTTCCTCAACCATCGCAAGAACAAGTTCCAGTGCGGTTTTGGCGTCACCATCGGTTAGGCTGACTGAGCAGCAAATTATCGACCTGCTGACAGACTTCACAGGACGGACAGACTCACTATGGACGAACAGACTATGCCATGTACACTACTGTGTGTCCCATCAACTCAACCTGTCGCCTGATACGGACATTGTCATGTTACTGGTTTCCCAGGTCGTGTTTCATCAAATGTGGTGAATAGAAGGTAATGATGTAACTCTAATGCATTTAATCCTATAAGGTGAATCGCCTCATTGATCAGACGTGTAACAAATAATGTCATTGGTCAGGAATTTGTTGACTGTTGACTCTCGACACAAACCAATAGACAGTAGAAAGACTTTAACACGTTAAGAGACATTACAGAGCTCTTTGTTTTTGTCACTGAATTCAGTGCCTGTCGCTCCAGTTTTGAATTTTATTCCTTTTTTTACTGCAAAATCTGTCTTGGCGTGCAATGGATCAAGTCATTTGTCATTTGCTTGTGAGGAGGTGATTTATTGGTTACAGACAAGTTTACCAGGTATCAGGAGGGAGTGTACTGTACTGCATGTTCACAATCCATCACTTGTTTTGTTGCCTTTTTTATGTTACGTACATATGGAACAGTATATATGACCTGTATATACCTCTTGGAAACGGATAAATACCATTTCTTACAAAAACATGCATGTCTTTGGTCGTTTCCTTCGGTCGATCTTGTCTCTGCTGGAGTGTGAATTCATATAAATACAGAAACGCTCCCAGTAGCATCACCATGTCATTAATCTTTCCCTAAATCCTCATTAAACTAAATATAAAACTTAAAGCTCTAATCCAGTGGAAAGTAGAAGAGGTCACTCAGTAGAGTGCAGAACATTTGGTGAAGCACTGACAGCAGCATCAGATGCAAACAGTGGAGACTTTGTAGTTTTTTGTAGTGTATAGTATAGAGTAAGTCTTGTTACGCTTAATATTAAATACAAACGAAACTGAATTAAGCTACTTTGGGGACGTGGTTAAAGCAAAAGCTCGGGTGCAGCTTCATTTATGTAACTTGGTCCACTTTAGTGTCCAATTCAACGATAGGACAAGTGAAATGTAATGTTACAGGCAAGGTGCACCATATTATCTAGTACCTAATCTGTTCTTCCGGCTACAGTCATTGCAGCATGCATGACACACTGTAAAACATCAAGTTTTGGACATTGCCAACAAAATATTACCCCACAGTTTATCACATGGCTACAGAGAGGGTGACCAACAGTAGAACACTTGTGACCATACCATTATTAGAGATTTGGCCAGTTTAGGACCTTATATCATTTGTGTCTGGCCCATGACAGCCTGATCAATTCAAAATCAAACTGGTACAAATCTTTAATCAAGACACCAGAAGACTGGACTTATTTGTAATTTTTTTTTATTTAATAAAATAAACATTGGGTAAAATCAAAATAAATATTTGGTGTGTTTTGAGGTTGATGGAGCAGTCTGTTTACTGGGTCTTCTTGGTGAAAGACTCGAACAGAGCGGTCAGCTGAGCCTGCAGGTCCTGAGCGCTGGCGTCCAGCTTGGCCTTCAGCTCCTCTCCCAGTGGGGCCAGGTTCTGCTGGATCTCCTGGGTCTTCTGGGTCAGCTGGGTCTCGAAGTTCTGGGCCAGGGGCGTCATGCTCCTCTGAAACTCATCCAGGCTCTGCTCGATCTTGTCCTTCATCTCGTCGGTGTAGGGAACCATCTTGGCCTGCAGCTCCTGCACGTTCTTATCCAGTTGCACCTTCAGCTCCTGGCTCTTCTGCAGCAGGACGGCCTTCAGGGCCTCGGGGTCCATGGCCTCAGCGTAGGGGGCCGCCTCCTTCTTCAGCTCCTCCACCTGTGTCTGGAGTTTAGCCACTATGTCAACAAAGGGCTGCAGGTTGGTGCTCGCGGCGGTCAGATCGTTCTCCAGACGGGTCTTCAGCTGCTCGACCTCCTGGTTGAAACGAGTCATGAAGTCCTGAGTCAGAGGAGCCACCTGAGTGCGCATAGCGACGATGTACTCGTTCACTGTCTCTGCGCTCTGAGAGATCCTGGCACTGAAAGACACAAGAAAAAAAAGTGTGTCATAACAAAGAATACATCTTTAAAAAAACAAGAAAATAAATGATGAAAAGTAAAAGAAAAAAACAATTTAAGATAAATAAAAATTTAAAGAATAATAATATTTATATTTCAGAATTTATTTTCTTATTATTTTACAGATTTATTATTTTTATGGCACTCCTATGTCTCCACAAGTGATCACATTGACTCTTACTTCACTTCCTGTCCCAGCTCAGACTGTCTGATCTGCTGCAGTGAGTCCTCAGCGGTTTGCGTCGCTTTAGCCACGTAGTCCCAGAAAGCATCTTTCACCATGTCCAGATTGCTCTTGGTTGGCTCCTGCCACAGCAGGTTGGCATTGCAGCCTGAAGATAAAACAGCAGATTTAGCACAGAGGAACATTCATTCACCAGTTGTGGTTTACATGGGAAAAATTAAAAATTAAAAATTGACTCACCAGAGAAAACCGCAAGGGCGAGAACCACAAGTACCTTCATGATTGAATTTGACTCTGTTGAGCAAAGAAAAGAAATTCACAATTTAAAAAAACATGGATAAAAATGCATAATCTGACAATTAATATAGTTATAATAATACAAGATGTATGAAATGTATTACCTTGGAGAGGCTGCTTGTCTCTTCTCTCTGTGTCTGAGGACTTGTGTCAAGCAGTCGTCCGTTCACAGTTTTTATAGTCATAATGAGGGGTAAAGTCCTCCGCTGGTTGCCCCGCTGGACACTTTCTTGTCACTGTTGCCACTCCACGTCATCACCAGAGTCATCATATTGTGATACATATTCCCTGGCATCTGAATGGGTTAAGTATTGTTCTTTTAGACCTGGAAGAGCATCACGTGCAGCAGCGAATATACTGGGTAGATGGATATCCAAATCCTTTACAGGGGTTTCAGAATCCATTTTACTGGTCAAGTGTGTGCACAGAACAATTTACAGGAAGATAGAAATGGACAAACAGCCAAAAACAAGTACTATTATGATAAGTAAACAAACATTTACCGATTTATATTACTTAGGTGGGTGAGAAAATAGGTGTATATATAAAAAATATCTAAAAAGCAAATAAATGAGCAGAAAAAGTCCTGCAGTCCTGCACACTTAACGTTGCTTTAATTGATTTTTTGCCCCTGATGCAGTGCAAGGAGCTATAAACGTAACACATGTGAAGGTGTCTCCACCAACTCCTGAGGGAAATATCTGGTTATTTAGCAGCTAAATGCTCCACTATGTTCACCAGCTAGTTGCTCACTTTGTCTGACTGTCACTGGCTCCTGAGAAGGTTGTGTTAAGCTTAAATGAAGGTAATGAGAGCAGTGAGACTGAACCAAAACAGGAAATCTAAGGGATGTAAAACCGAAACAATTTGCCAAAAGGTGCTGGTCATGGCTGAACATTTCTGCCAGGGTCTCATACATTACATTCCTAAGAAACCAATGCTGCAACTTGCAGGGTGGGGCTTTTCCATATCAGTGTTATGCTAAAATGAGGTGTATCAGAGGAGAAGCCGGGTGTATCAGTATTTTAGAAGTTCAGTTTGCAATAACCTCATCCATTTTCCAAAGCATTGTCTTAAAAATCTGAGGTCAAGACCCAGTGGATTATCTTTACTTTATATGAAAATGTGACTGAAATGTTCCCACAACAACTAGAAATGTGTGTGTACTAATCATTTTATAACAAACAGTTTTTGCCCTCGTTTTACTGCTTCCTTTAACGGCTGGCAGCTGATGTTGGGACTCAACATGAGCTCATCTGTGTGTATTTTAAGGTTGTTGTCTTGATCTTAGCGTGTATTAAACTACGTAGGTTTTTTACTGTATTAAAAGTGCCTTTTTTAAAACCAGGATTTGTACTCCAAGCATCACCTTTGCCCTACTGTTACACTTTATTTCCCCCTCTGATCAGTTTGAGATGAACTTGTGTTGTGTGATCTCTAACCCTGAACATGGAGGTAGTGCCCCTTTCTCATTTATGCCCATACTCCCGTAGAGAATATGTGCGCACCACTGTCAGTAGCTTGTGCAGCTGCACAGCCACAATCTTGTGAGAAAACCAAAATAAATAAAAAGTATTTGGGGAGTTAAAGAGTAAAGGGTGTCTGTGAGAAGGAAAAACCAAAATAGGGTTCTTCAGAGGCTTAAGATAGACTAGACAGGGCACAAATGGCATAAACTTGCCTAATAAGATACATATTTGTTATTTCAAACTGGGACATTTTAGTTTATTTATGTCTCCTTATAATTAGTTTCAAGGTCTTTGTGTGCGTCATATGAAAACTGGATGTTTATCAGACTTTAGCCCCTCTGTCTTATCAGTTGGTGAGGACAGAATCGCTGTATAAGGAAACGTAACATTCCTCAGTCAAGATAATCTGCAGGCCACAACTGGATCAAAGTCCTGCTCTCATTTCACTGACCTATAAACGTCTGACAACACCAGTTTCTTAAGAACATTCGAGTGAATCATGTGTATTTACTTTGTGCTTCTTCAGTTAGAATAATCAACCGAAACAATGCAGTATTTGTACTGTATATCACAACAGAGTGAAATAGTAACAAACCTCAGTATCTTATCTGTTGACGTTTCTTACTCTGTCACAAGTCATCGATGTGTTTACACGTGTAACAGACAGTCTGAGTGACCCAAATTCACCTGTGTGTTTGTCATAAATTTGATTTAAACGCGTATCTCAGTTAATGTGCATGCGTTCTCATGGCTTTATAGTCATTATATGTTTGTTTTGCATGATTGTTTTCACAAGCTTGGTTGTTAGCCCATGAGGAAACTTTCAAAACACAGTTGTTTACATGTGAACAGCAATAAATCATATTATCAACCTTTTTTTTCAGTGTATGATTGGTGAACAGTGTTGGGCAAGTTACCATGTGTAATAAATCACTTTTTATTTATGAATCCTTTCAAAAGTAATAACACTACTTTACATATTACTTGGTATCAAAAATAATTACGGTAGTTGCATTACTTGTTATATTACTATATTACTTTTGTATCTTGTTGGTGTCCTTATTGCACTACAAAAAATGAACCAGATCCCTGATCCAGTGAACTGTTAACACCCAGAAAGTTTTTGTTGTATGTTGTCCAGATGTCGACTGTGGTGGAAACAAAGCCTGCCTCTGTCAGTGGCCTTCAAATTAGATTTCACTGGTGCATATTCTCTCCTGGGGTAACCAAAGAAAATCTAAATAATGACAATACTTGTGGAAAATTTTCCTCTCTCCTGCCTTTGTTTTTTGGCTAGCAGCTGGCGTGACCTGACCTGACACACCGGATGGTTTATTTTACAGAACAATCTGGGCAGTCATCTTTAGAAACTGTTTGGAAAAGGGCAGGCACTTTCAAAAAAACACTTGGCAGGTGATTGGATGAACCATCTAACATGGGCTAACTTCAACCAGTCACATCAAACTCTTGTCGAAGCTGTTCAGGACAAGAAAAACATCTTTTCCAAAGAGAAAAGCTTTCAGTGTTGTTCTTTGCTCTTCTTTCAATGAGGAAACACTTTGATTGAACCAATCCAACAGCATCCAATGAGGTTGCAGGGGAGAACCATGAAGAACTAATGTGGCGTTACTGAGCACCAGTTGGAAAAATTATACCAAACTTTGCGCACAAAAAATACAAGATTTTTTTTTAAAAATTACAGATGGAGATGCAACAACTTCCAACTTAGTTTGACATTTAAAGTTGCACAAAGAACTGTTTTTAAAATGGCATTACATTTTGTGAAGAGCACATTATGACTTGTTTTGGACTCAAAATTCAAAGTTTAGAACTTGAGTCTTACTTCTGACTTGCTAAACAATGACTTGGTCCCACCTTTGTGTTTTTTTCTCATAAAAGACCTAGAAAGTGTCATCCAGACATCACAAATACTAATTATAACTAAATCAGAACCAAATATTTCTTTAAAATAATATTTGAGCTAAAATGTTGCTCTAAAATGTTTCTGATGTACGTAAGTGGGGTCATGGGATTTCATCAGACAGTGATGATGTCGTCTCTAACACACTGTTACCACTGTTGTGATGTGGAAGCAGCAGTGACAGCACAGCACTCAGCACTTGGACTTTGCTCCTGTATCCTCTATACGGCTCAGCTGCCTATATAAACTCTGCCATGAGCTGTGCAGGACACACACTGTGTATTCAACTGCCCACTGACTGAACAGCAAGCTGCAGTCATGAAGGTCCTCGTGGTGCTCGTCCTCGCCGTTTTCACTGGTAAGAAAGTTCTGTAATTCTGAAGAAAATCAACCTGTAATTTATTTTATTTTGAACAAGTGTCTAATGTTTATCACGTAACGAATAAATGAGTTTGTGTCTGCTCTTTCAGCAGGTTGCAATGCCAACATTGTGCGTCACAACAAGCCCAAGCATCAGGTCGACATGGTCAAAGATGCTTTCTGGGAGTACGTTGCCAAGGCAACTATGACCACAGAGGACTCCCTGCAGCAGATCAGACAGTCCCAGCTGGGCAAGGAAGTGAAGTAAGAGTCTCAAAATGATGAAGACACACTTACTAAAGCCAAGAAGAAAATTAAAGTCCCTGAGAGTCCCTGAGTCTTTCCCTCTAACAAAAAATATTCATGACCAAATAAACAACAGTTTAACACTCAAAGACTAATTAAGAAAGTTTTCAGGGTCTTTAAAAATAAACATTTTCATTAAATTACTGACTTTTTTTTTCTTTTGTGAGAGGAAGGAGAGGAAAGGGCAAATATATAAAAGAGAACCAAGAGTTTTTCATGACTTATTCTAAGTTTTTGATTCTGTGTTTCTGCAGCACCCTCATCTCTAAGAGTTCTGACGCCATCAACAAGTTCACCGACGCTCTGCGCACTCAGGTGGCTCCTCTCACCCAGGACCTCATGTCTAAGTTTACCCAGGAGGCCGAGCAGCTGAAGACCCGCCTGGAGAAAGATATGACCGCCATGGGAACCCGCCTGCAGCCCTACGCCGAGGAGCTGGTGGCTGACCTCCAGAGGCAGGTGGAGGAGCTGAAGAGGGACGCTGTCCCTTTCGCTAACAACATGGACGCCGAGGCCCTGAAGGCCGTCCTGCTGCAGAAGAGCCAGGAGCTGAGGGGGCAGCTGGATGAGAGCGTGAACAGGCTGCAGGCTGAGATGATTCCCTACGCTGAGGAAATGAAGGAGAAGATGGAGCAGAGCCTGGAGGAGTTTCAGAGGAGCATGATGCCCCTGGCCCAGAACTTTGAGACCCAGCTGACCCAGAAGACCCAGGAGATCCAGCAGAACCTGGCTCCATACGGAGAGGAGCTGAGGGCCAAGCTGGACGCCGACGCCCAGAACCTGAAGAGGCAGCTGGATGCTCTGTGGAGGTCCTTCGCTAAGATGATCCAGTAAACGGACAAATGTTTCTCCTGCCTCACCGTCCTGATTCAACAGCGATAACTGATGACAGTTATCGCTGTTGAATCAGGACGGTGTTTATGGGACAGATCAAAAGTGCAATACCTCATTTTCTATGTTTTTGTGTTGATGAAAGACGTCAAGTGCAAACTTCTGAATAATGTCAGTATTTCCTCCATTCTGTTACTGTTTACAACTGTAAGCTTTCATATGTAAAACAACAATAAATAGGTTAAATGTATTTTGTATTGTCACTTTATTTGCATTTAAAGTAGAAAATGCACAACAGGCTTTGCCAGAGTACCACCCATTTACACATCTGAGATAATTTCCCAAAGTATATTAAAGCCTGACTATGCAACTATTAAGAGAAGAGAACACACACTTCCTCAATTCAATACACTCAGTTTTGCTTTTTTTGTTACTTCTCAATACACAAGTTGTAAAAGCCACAATGTGAGAATACAAGATAAAGTTAATTTTAAAAAACATGGAAACTATATAGTTCAATTGTCATTGAGATACAAGCAATGTATAAGATGTTAAGAACCAAATACTGGCTGAAAATCGCATATACTCACTTTAAGTTAGCGAGTGCCATGTGCAGTGCAGTAGAGTGGAGCAGAGCAGAGGGCTGCATCTGGCGCAGGAGCACATAATTTTTCTACGATGTGACATGATCTAATTTTGAACTTCTCTCAGTGAAAATGTTTTAAACTGGATTACATTCTCCTGTCATTCATGTCAGACTGATGTTACTGTGCCTACAGCTCATTAGTGGCTTTTTGACATCCAGAAGTGATGCCATTTTACAGGTAAAATTCTTGGGTTGCAGCTCCTAGACATTGCAGCAATAATAGCAATTAAAAACACGATAGAAAAAGGCTGGAAAATGATACTACAGTACAAAATACAAGACAATGAAAATATGATGCAATAATAACAAATAATAGAAATGCGAGTGGGTAAAAATGTGCAAATGTGCAAATATGTGTATGTAGCGGTTTGCATGTTTGTGTGTGTCAAGTACATCAGTATGTGATAGGGATGAAACAATAATCGGTTTCACAACAAAATTTCCAATGTTTAGTATTATTGTTTACTATTTTATTTTAGTTAGTCATAAAAACTGTTTGAATACTGCACTTTGAATAACTCACAGTAAATACTGTCATATCAGAAAAGATAATGATGCCATTTCAAACCACCGAGTGGATTTCAATATAAAACTTGATGAAATGATTTCAGTGTCTGTCTCTGCTTTTCAACACGTTTTAACAAAACCGTGATAAAACTGAGAACCACTGAAATTTTGGTGACAATAATCGTAAAATGAATTTTTTTATGCCTTTTCATCTCATTAGGGTTTCAGCTTTGTCTCTCCCTTTCCTTGTGTTTCCTGTTGTGTCTCCTCCCTCGTGTTTCATGTTTGTTCTCAGTCTGTCTCTGTGTGTTTGCTGGACATGGCCTGCTGGTTCCCTCTTCCTGCCGATCCACCTGATCCACTGCAGCTGCTGATCCTGCTCACCTGCACCTCATCCACTAATCAAGCCACTGCAGTATAAAATCCCAGCTCAGACACCCAGACTCTGTCAGATTGTTTGGTCTCCCATGTGATTCTCCCCAAAAGCTCCTCCAGAACACCAGTAACGATCTGCCTGGTCTCTGTCTTCTGCCACCTGGTCGAATTGTTCAGCCATCAGCTCCTCTGCCTGCTCTGCTCCACCACACCTAACCCTCCTCAGCCAGAATCCAGACCACTTCAGCCAAGCCTTCAGCCTGCCATCTACTAATCACAATAAACTGTCCTAAACCATTCTCAGTCTCCAGGTTGTGTTTGCATTCGGGTCCAAAATTTAACTGTTGTAACACATCCCTACTGTGTGTCACAGTCAGACAGGCAGCAGGCATTTAATGTTCTTGTTGCCTGGTGGAAAAAAAACTTTCCTGGAGCCAGATGGCAGCAGCTGGAAGAGTCCCTGGTTGGGGTGATTGGGGTGGCCGAGGTCTCTGATGAATCGTCCATTGTAAACATCCTAAATATCCATATCAGGCATCCAGTCAGGATGCTCTCGGTTGTGCCTGCATGCAGGATCTTGGGCCTCATGCCAAAAATGCCTATCTCTGCAGGGATCCTTCCCATAATGTTGTGAAACATTTATAACAATCTGAGCCTGTCAGTGGCAAAAACAAGCGCTTCTAGTGGACGTACTTTTACAGCCCTAAGGGTTATCCTGCAGCCTGTTTTGCAGCTGACAGCTGCAGTGGCCTCGCTCAGTACAGGACCGATTTCACACATTTGCACACTGTCACACATCACACACACACAGTTCAGAGAGTGTACATGTACACATGAACGTGGCTCCAGGCTCCAAGGATCTACAGTCAAGATTCAGGCTAAAAACATGGTGTAAATAATTTTTTTTAGTCCACATGGCATGTTGGGGCTTTATGAGACTTGGATTACATCAGATGAGCAGTATGGACGCATTTTCTGTTTTTATTTTGTTGTTTTTTTACATTTGAAAACTGGTCACCCTTCACTGCCATTGTTTGGGCGATTCTGCAACACTGTTTTCCTGTGAAACTCCAGCAGTGTTTTGTGGACTATATAAACTAAACCTGACCTTCAATCGGCATGAGGGTGAGTAGATAATGACTGAATTTTCATTTTGCGCTGAAAGCACTCATATGTTGTCCACAAATCTTCTGATGGTTGTATCCAGTTCCTGAAGTCTGTTTATATTTTTATCAGCAGTATGGCCAAAAGTTAATTTCCACACTTCCAGAGAATAAAGTTATTAATTTATGACCCTGATCTGTGCAGAAGGTTGTTTATTGGAAAGTTTCCTATCTTATAAAAGTTATATAAAAGCAGGCGGTGGTTGTTAAAGCGGACTATGAACCAGATCAGTTGGACAATGCAATGATACCAGAATGACCTTTGGCCTTGTCACTGTTGTCCTATCAATAGCGTTATGGTTGTGACAGACAGGGACGGTGCAAAAGTTTTTCTCTGATTAGAGTCACAAGAGTAGAAAGAAGATAGTTACATTTTATTTAAGGAACTTTACTAAACTGGTATCAAAATATTCCACGTGCAAATTCTGATCAGATATTTTGGATGCTCTTAATTTCTGCCCTGTGCTTGCATTTGTACTTTCAGTGTGCGACGTGGAGCCAAAACACCACACACAGCAATAAAACATGACAACAGCGCAGTTCATGTTGGGAACTTCGGACGCTGGTCAGCAGTCCTCCTGACATTTATTGGGTCGCATCAATGCCACCCGAACTGCATAAATACTGAGTGACGAGCTCGGTCGCTGTCACAGACGTCACAGATCAGGATCACTGAGGTAAGTCACAGATCATTTCTATCAATCTTTAACAGCTGAGTAGTAAATGAGTGAAATCAGGGACTTGTTTGTAAATGTGTCAAATAATTTGCCCCATTTATGTTCATTTAAACTGGAGGAGTGATGAAGATGACAGTTTTGAAAAATTCACATTCATCACTTGTTATAATGTAATATCTTAGTTTATAAAAAGTTCAAATGTTTAGCTTTTTGTAAGTAAACTATTATATTCACTAACTGTCAGTATTCATTTTAACTTATTTATTATACGATATTCCAGGTGTCCTTATCTCTGCTCATCATGAAGGTCTTTGCAGTAATCTTTGTGCTGGCTGTCCTCTCAGGTGAGTTCAAAATGTCTTCTTTGGGACACAAAAACGGTACACTTATAAGTATAAAAATGAAAACAGTACTGAAAAGACTGCTGAAAAGTAACTGCATGAAAATCTGTACAGTAAAATGAAAGAAAGAAAGAAAGAAAGAAAGGGAGAGAAGGATTTAAAGAAATAAACTCATTCATATTTCTATTTTGAGCTTGCTCTAAGCTCCCTTTTAGCTTTGGGGGCTTTTATTTTGAAAATACAGCATTCTCTAGGCCCGCTCAAGCCTTCACTATAATAATACTGAAATATAAAGCAGTGATTCTTCTCTATCAGTCATTAACGATGCAGGAAGCAACTAGTAAACAAGGATCTGACTTGAATTTTTGTGAAAAAAGTCAGCATCAGCAAAGATTTTCTGGATATGAAGCATCCATCATGTTCCTCAACCCAGATATCAGTCTCTGGGTCTCCTCAGTGTCCATGTTGTCCAAATACAGGTCCAAGATTTTATGAAGTGGTTTGTCATTCGTGATTCTTGATTCACAAACAATGCTTTATCTATAATCCAGTGTCCAAACTTTTTCCATCTTGTCTTGTTCCCCATCTGAAACACGTAGAAGTGAATATTTAAAATATTCGTCTTGTCTCCGTCCAAACCAGGCTGCCATGCCAGAAGTGTGCTCCAGGATGAGTCGAGGGACCCCTGGGAGGTCACAGTCGACAAGTTCAACGATTATTTCACAGATCTGAACACGAGGGCCGAAGAGATGGTGAGAGACATCAGGAGCTCCCAGATCAGCAGAGAACTGGAGTGAGTTCATTTATGACACAGTGATGAATTAAGCAATAATTATCTCAGTAATAAATCAGTAATAAGTGAGAACTCGCTGAACATACGTATGACCTGTGACTTCTATGTGCTAAAAATTCACATACCTAACAGAATTATACTTTGACTCTCATATTTAGGACATATTTGTAATATTAGATGTTTGAAAATATGCACTTTTACACTATTTTGTTTGTGGTGCTGAAACCAAAGTTATATATTTCTGACGTTAAGTACCCAAAGATTAAAAAGGAGCAAACACATAGATCTTCAGGAGGAAGGTGACTCAATGCAGGGGTGAAAAAATTAAAGAGGGCAAAAGTTATATGGACTTTATAATCTTTTGTCCATGGGGAAGACAAGCACCAAAGTTGGAATCAAACTGCTGAAGACTCTGTACGTGCATCCCTCTGTACGAGGGATGCACGCAACAACTGAGCCACCAGGGGCCCCCACTGTAGTGGACATTTTATCACATTTTGCCCACTCGAGGGCCACTTTAGAGGGCCCTTTATGATGTTGTATCAGACATCGGGCCACTCCAGAGGGCATTGATCACTCCTTATCTACCAAAGAGGCATCCTAATGGCTGTTTCAGCACATTCTGTCTCCTGGAGGGTAACCATACAGGGCACTTTATCATGTTGTCTTGGACACTGGGCCACTCTAGATGACACTATCACATTTTGACACTTGAAGGTCACTCGAGAGGGCACTTTATCGCATTATCTCAAGGTCATTTCTTGCGTTTTATCTACTGGAGGGGCACTACAGAGGGCACTTTATCATGTTTGGTCTCCTTAAAGGGCACCTTAAATAACACTTTATCACATTGTCTTGGACATTGGGCCACTCTAGATGCTATTTATCATGTTTTGTCCATTGGGAGGGCACCTTAGAGCGCACTTT
>JAJHUR010105498.1:1022-11907 GCA_027495735.1 Lutjanus campechanus
TATATCTTCACACTGACTCTTCATGTTTTTAAATGTAGTTTCTCTCCTCTGTCCGTGTTTTTTACTGTCAGGTGTCTGTTTTATTACACACAGCTGATGTCTGTCGGTCTGTGCTCGCTCACGGGCCAACGGTTACTTGCGCTCATGAAGGGCTTGCTGCTCATCTAGTGGGAGGAGCTTAGGACGCAGAAAACCAAACCCAACTCAGATGAGACTCAGAAATCAACCGTTTTCAGGCTTTCTACCTACTGCAGCTTTAAGCCTGAATTATTTGTAATGGCCAGCAGGGGGCGATGCCACTGGTTGTAAAAGGAAGTCCACTTTTATCAAGAAATTAAGATTATTTTATTATCATTATACATGGGGTGTTACACACAGACATACAGATGACATAGTTATAATTGAATTAAAAATGGACTATGATAAAAAATAACAAAAATAAAATATCACAAGAAATACAATTATTTTCACATAAACATGTACATGTATTTACATCGGTATTTGCACTTATATACCCAGGAAATAATTCAGCAAGATGTAAAACAAAATGCAGCAAGACCTCCTTCAGTCACACATAAAAACTTCAATCACAATATAACACAATTTCAGGTAACATTTTCAAAATTTCAGTCAAAATGTGCACGTAAAGAACATTTTCCCATCATCTTCCAGGCATTCACACAGCTGGCTAACTTAAATGTAGTACATAAGGAACTCTGTCTTTATGCATCATATCAGTATTTTATGCTTTGAAACAATATATCACAGGGTTTTTCTGTAAAATGACAATAGAAAACAAACTGGAATCAGCTACAGCTCTTACTACGAGTGTTGCTGCCAGCAATCACACGACCATTTGTACGAAGTTAAGGATTAAATTCTACAAAGATTGATGATGACTCTCTGCAGCAGGTTGTGTAACAGTGATGAGGTGTAGAGGTTCAACAGAAGCTCACTAACAATGGCAGCATCTTAACTTCACCATGAGTCACTGCACACAGTGAGTCAGCACTGAGACAGAGCTGAAACAAGCTCTGCACTGTGCTGCTGTTTACAACGTCTTAAATGTGATGTGTCACTGGTGTCTGTGTATCCTGTTTATGCAATGATAATTGGACATTATTAATTAGTACAATATTCGGTGGCGTTTTAGCTCTTATTTATTGATGTTTTAGCCCTGGATTAGTCCAATATTGTGTTTTAGTTCTGTTTTTGTCCATTATTCACTTGTATTTCAGACCAGTCTCAGCTCATTATTCAGTGTTGGTGTTTTATGCTGGTTTGGTTCAATGTTCAGTGGTGTTTTATCCTGTTTAAACCTTTAATTCACTTGTTTTTTATCTCTGGTTTAGTCCATTATACAGTGGTGTTTTAGCCCTGCTTTAATCAGTTTGTCACATGTACTTTAGCCCTGTCTTAGCCCGATATTCAGAGGTGTTTTATCCCTGGTTTTGACCAATATTATCTTGTATTTTGGCCACATCTTCTGCTAATTATTCATTGGTATTTTAATCCAATCTTCAATGGTGTTTTAGCCCTCGTGTGGTCCAATATTTAGTGGTGTTTTAGTCCTGTTTCAGTCCATTATTCACTGTCTTTTTAGTCATCTCAGTCCAGTATTAAGTGGTGTTTTATTCCTGGTTTGGTCCAATATTTATAATGTTTTTGTCCTCTTTACACCATTATTACATTATATTTTAGCCCTGTCTTAGCCAATTATTCGTTGGTGTTTTAGTCCAGTATTCATTGGTGTTTTAGTTCTGGTTTGGTCTGATATTATGATGATATATTCAGTGGTGTTTTGGTCCTAATTCAGTCCATTAGCCACTTGTATTTTAGCCCCATCTTAGCCCATCTTGGGTCAATATTCAGTGGTGGTTTCTTCCTGTTTTAGTTCAGTCACCGCCTTTTTACCCTGTTTTAGGCAATGTTTATTTTTAGTTCTGGTTTGGTACAGTATTGATTAGTATTTTACCTCTGGTGTGGTCCAATATTGGTTCTGGTTTGATGCAGTATTCACTGTTGTTTTAGCCCTGCTTTGGTTAAATGTTTACTAATATTTCAGTCCTATTTTCGTCTGTTATTCACGTTTGTTTTAGTGCAGTGTTGTACAGGTGTTTTAACTCTGGTATGGTTTAATATTTACTGAAGTTTTACTCTGGCTTAGTTTTATTTTCACTGGTGTTTTAGTCTTTGTGTGCACTGATCTGCCTCATTTTTCTAGTGGGACTGTTTTAAATCTAATGTGTGTGCCTCTGAACTGACAGCATTCAGTGCTGCAGTGATTTTCTGCCACTCCACATACCTTTTCTAACATCACTCAAGCTTTCAGACATGATTTCTTATCGATTTTGAACTTCCCCCATTAAAGGTTCATTTTTCATATGCCATTGTTCCTGTCCAGGTTAAATGTGGGAGTATTTTCTACTGTGGTGAATGTATGGACAGTATGTCATTATGTGCATACTTTTTTTTTTTTTTAATAAAAATGAGGTACGCACAGTAAATTCTTGAACAGGCAAGGTACCAAGGTACCTTTTGGAAACCTGCCGATGTGCTCTGCTAGTTTCCAGTAAGTTCTCTCTCACTCCAGGACTTTCAAATGCATTTCTCCTCCAGTCAGCAGTCACCATGGACAAAGAGACTAATTATATGACTGTAAACAGCACAGTCAGCTTCTCCATGGTGTTGCTGGCTGCACACAGGTTTACAAGGAAACCTGAGGATAAATCCACTTTTTAATCCCAAAAGTTTAAAAAACAAAAACTGAGCTCTCCCCTGGCCGTCAGTGGCTCCGCGATTTCTTTGTCGCTGCTGCAGAGGTCTGAGAAGCACGAGTGAACATAAATAAACTTTTGAATCCCAAAAGTTTGAAGCATATACTCTGAGCTCCCCTCCTGCCAGTAAAGGAGTCGGCATCAGAGTGACTCTGGTGTCACTTCCTCCAGAAAGCTCCACTCCGCCGCCGACCCTCTCCTGCAGAGCTCCTTGGCTGTCTGTTGGCTCTGTGTCTCAGCTCCACCAGGTCCTCTCAGTCCTCAGCAAAGCTCTACAATACATGTGAATAAACACAACTGAAGTCAAAAGTAACTGAGTGACAGCTGACAAACTCCTGGGCTGAGCATGTTGCTCATTAACTTTTCCTGCAGGAGTTTCAGCCATTGATTCACCGTCTCACTGAAGGAACATGCATGTTTCAGCCAATGGGAACACCTGCTCTGAGAAGACCTGTGACTGATTTAAGTCTACTGTCACCGGCCAGATTCTCTAAATACTGAAAACAGGGCCTAGAGGAGGTGCAGAAGCCTGGTTCTGCCTCAGACCATTTGATCTCAGTTATACCAAAACAATGTTGCCTCTCCTAGCTTTAAGTCATTTTGGAAAAGTTGCTCATTATTTTAAGAGACAAAGTCATTTTTTAGTTTGTCAGGTGAAGAATTGTAAAATCTGTGTGACAGTGTGGGGGCTGGGAAACCTGTTCGGATTGCACATTCACACATTCAGTGGGATGACGAAAATCAGTAGGAACAAAAAGTTACATTGTAAGGCTAACTATGTGATACATAGAACAGCTGAGGCGTCATTTTCACTCCTCGTAGAAACAGCTGGATAAGCTCCGCTCATTCACATCAGGTTGCTTAGCAACAGCCATTGTTTACTCAAGACATCTAAGACATCTTATTCATTAAAAGACTGCACGCATCCTGTACTAACAGAAGGCTATATCTAGGATTTATTAAGATAGAAAAAAAAATCATCTGAGAAGGAGGAGAGTTTGTGTAGTGTGTACTGATTGTGAGGGGTGTGTGCGTACTGTATGTATCTGTGTGAGCGAGAGAGAGGTGTGTGTGTGTGTGTGTGTGTGTGTGTGATGGAGAGAGGGAGACAGATGCGTCTTTTCCTGATGAAGCTCCGATGCCGTTTAGTTTTTGACTTCTTCTGTCTGCACACTTGTAAATGATAAATGTCCCAAACTGAATTCTGAGAGGTTGTTTTCTCAAGTCATACTTATTATTCAAAGTTAACAACTTCTATAAATGACTCCTCTTTAGACGCTGTTGCTCGTTGGGGCGTAAAATGACCCCACAGCACCCCACTGAATAAAGATGGCTTAAGTCTCCTTCAGAGTCCTTCCAACTTCTCTCACCAAGTGAGTGAGAGCTTTTTATAGCTTTGAGTGATCACTGACATTATTAGCCTGAGTATGGGGTAACACCATGGCTCACACCGGACCAGACCCCCGCTGGAGTCACAGCAGCAGCTTGTGATCGCAAAGAATTTGAAAACACCAATGACTTGCTAAAACGAATTTCGTTAGTTTATAATAAAAAGAATCGTAAAATATCATTTCCATGAGGCTAGCGACAGATGAATAAGGCGAAGTCAAGCTGCATGTGGCAGGCGCATTTCATGCAGAGCGTCGTATACAGTCCAAAAGTCAAATGAATAAAAAATTGATCTGTGTAATAATTTACAAAATTCACAAGATGTTTTTATCGAACAACATTTTCAGCTTCAGTCCATATTTGTTGGCATTTAGCCTTTGAAAAACAACATTTTCACTGAGGTTATAAAAAAGATTTGCTCTTGGCTTTTGCACATATAGAGGCAGCACTTCGTGGGGTAGTCTAACATCACCATATATTTCATCATACAGCAGCAGTAATGACAGACATTATAATTCGTCTCATTACCACTGCAGATAAAGTCAGCCACTCAGACCTTTGCTGCAAACACAGTTTCCAACCATATTACTTTATTTTTCATGCAATAATATAATATAATATAATATTTATGATCCATGATATGGTAGCCAGATAATCATTAAATATGCTCCATATGGGAAGCCCACTCCCTCATCTAATATGCCCCTGATATATTACAGTAATAACAGGAACAGTAAATCGTTTCAGCTTCCACACTCACTGCTCCTCCTGGTGGATGGACAGACCACTGCAACTGGTTTCTACAAACTGAACTTCGGGCCTCATGTTCTCTTCGTCATCACGGGGGATCTCATCACAGCCATGAGCTCGTCCAGGTCACAGCAGGGACTCGCCACAGATCAGCAAAGGGCTTTACAAGGGAGGAATGGGAAATCTGAAGTGGCTGCATCTGTAGGTGGTTGCCAGGGTGGTTACCCTGCAGCAGTGTTCAAGCACTTTAAGTGATACAGTTGGTGGTGTGTCACTTAAAGTTAAAAAAAAAGAAGAAAGAAGTACCATAAAGTCTTATGCACTTCTCACAGGAGATGTTACATAGTGTGAGAACAGGCGTTCTGGGTGAAGTGGGAACGAAAGAGGCACCATTCTCCCTATTACAACTCGGAGTAGCATCGAAATGATTTTGAAGCTGTTGTTTTTAAGTAAAACAGTTGCATAATGTTGCTTTAGGAGTCACAGCGTTCTCTGTCTTAATTGGTTTTTCTTGTCTGACTTTGTTACGGGGTCAGTGTGTTTTTCTTTTCTTCTCATGGCTCTGCTCTTTAAACTCATATAATGAAAATAACACCTTCAACAAGCTTTGTTGAACACGTCGAAAGATATATTGCGGGAACATATTCTTTCCTCACATTTCTGTCCTGTTTCCTCCTCTTTGAGCTTTATCGTTCTCTTTGATTTTCAAAAGAGACACAAGTAAAACATATATTATGTAAGAAAGCATTTAAAAGGGACACTCAGAAGAAATGAAAGTGGACAACAAAAACAGGTACACAAAAAAAGGTTTCTATATTGAAGGAGCATTAGATAAGAGTCCAAAAGTGGTTCTCTTTAGTGAACCTAGCTTGCGCTCCTTGGGCATAAACAAGCAATGACGTCACTGCACGACATGGACCTTTCTTTATAAATGTAAAATGCACATTCTTTATAGTGTTATATCTTTTTACAAGGTTTACAGTTTCTGGACATATATTAATTTTTTTGATACAATATATCTTTATAATAAAGAACTCTACTAAAGTCATACTATGTAGCTGAAGTCATTTCTTTTATGGAGAGAGAAAGAAAAAAAAACAAGAATTTAAAAGAAAAGAACCTACGCAAATGATGAGTGAACCAGTATGTAAATTCATTACATGACTGTACACCAGCAGAAATCTATTAAGTATTAGCATGTGCGTCATACTGGCAGAAAAAATTAATCGGCAGATGAAATTAAATGAAATGTTATTACAGTGGCATATAGTCCACAGAAAAGGAGATTGAGTAGAGGAGCCAATTATTGTTGCATGAACCGTAATCAAACACAGTGGCTCCTTGTGATAGACCAGACAGGACTGTAGGCAGGTGGTTGACAAACCTGTCCTCTGTGGATTTGTGCCTCGAACAGTTCAGATGTTGGTTGGTGGGGACACAACTCCAGAAAGGAGTCCAAGAGCCTGTGGGTCATCTGGCCTGAGACTGCAGAGCTCAGGCATGTACCAAAGATATTACGCTGCAGCTGAGGGATGTAGCTTTAGGCCTTGGTGACTTTTACTGTGTGGACACAGTGATGTTTGGACCTCTTGCTGTACACTCTCTTTTGTCTGAAAGACAAGTTTAACAGTAGTTGACAGTGACATTTTACTGTGTGGTTTTTAAATTCCCATAGAGAGAGATTCTACCAAGGCATTTCCAAATCAGTGGTGGCTTCATTCTCCAGTAAACTTGCTGAATTATCCTCATAATTCCTCAAGCAAGTAAACAATAAAATGTTTTCACACATATATCTTATGAAACTTTGCCTTTCTGGTTGACATGCACTGGCCAGTGGTTATGGTGATTATTCTCCAGAGTCCCAGGAAACAGCACAACACATAACATATTAAAATATATTCAGCAAAACATAGGTTGATGGTTTACTGTCATAAAACATGCAGCAGATGTGTGTGTGTGTGTGTGTGTGTGTGTGTGTGTGTGTGTGTGTGTGTGCATGCTGTGTGCTGGTAAAAAGAAACACAGCCAATTAATTAACACAAAGCCCTATGATGATTAGAAAGCACATGCATGCTCCAAGTCTGACCTTGTGGGATTGCACCTCTATTCTAGGTAGTACGGTAACACCTTTTGGCCCATCAATTTCATTCTGTTGCAGGCTGACCTCTTGTGACTGCGCTAATACCATAGTTAATACGGTCGGCTCCGCGAGTTCATCTGTTGCAGGTAACTCACACTCTCAGACCTGGCTCGCACCACTTAAGCAGCTGTAGAATACTTAGGTTTAATAGAATGGCTTAGAAAACACCAAATGACTTGCTTTGTCTATACATTATACAACACAGCGTTCTTCCAAAGCTTGGTCCTCAGCAGCTTCATTTGAAAATCATCCCTGTTGAGATAACATTTCACTAACACCACATTACCCTGTTGAGTGTGCAGCAGGTCCATACACAGATTGTCATAAGCAGAGAAATCATTTCATGTGATAAGATTTTATCATCTCATACACTGTTGTACGTACATACTGGTGATGTTGACACTGAGTCATCTTCAAGTTAGAAATGAAAAACAAACTAATTGGTCAGATTCTCCAATTATTGATGCTGGATGACAAAGACAACCTGGATGCTTACATGGTGTAGAAGAAAATACAAAGTTTATACAATATTTAGAATGATGGAAAATAAATTACAAGCACTTATAGAATAACAGTACCTTTTGTCATGTTCCTAGATTTTATTTTGACCATTTGCTCCATGATACTAACTAGCTTGCCATTTGCAAATTACTTTTATACATTACATTACGATACAACTGCGATATAGTTGATGTAATCCACTCAAGACAGTGTACTGCTGCGTTAGTTACCTTGCAGTTTGTCTGCGTTAGCAAGAAAGCTAACCTGGCTGACCTGAGGTAACAAGACAACAAAAACCACAATATAAAATATTTAAGTAATGTTATCTTACCTGTCCAACAGGAAGAAAGCCACATCTGTGTCATTTTGGAGCTTCAAAACAGAGCGAAGCTCCCTCCATGACTCAAATGCACCGCTGATATTTACTCTACTTTTCACCTGACGTCGGTACAATTCCTGTCTGGCTAGATGGGCTTCAGTGGATATTACCCTCTTCTTTTTGGGCTTATGGGGAGTCTGTGTTGTAGTTTGTGTTGTGGACGTTGTTAGTTTCTTGCTACTGGACTCCATTTCTGTGTTACTGTGATGCTCTGTTGCCGCTGTATACAAGGTAGCTGAATGAAGGCACCTGGGAGTGAGCTTGCACGTCATTCGCGTTACGCCGATATCATTTTTCCGGGAAGCCCTTTAAGCCTCTGGACAGATAGAAAAAGATATGTTTAAAAAATACATTTCAGTCAAAATGAATAATATCCATCACTAAGAAAGAGACAAAAGAGAGTAACACGAAGAAACAAAGTGCTTCTACATCAAGAAATCAACTTTATTTTGAGTAGGGTGTTTCTCACCCCTGAGTCAGATTTGTTTTTTGTCATCTTTGTGTTGTTTTCCACAGCTAGAGTGTGAGAAAAGTCCACCAACACAATTTTACACTGCTGAGACTAAAATAATAACACACCATCACAGCCACAGAATAGCAATGAGACTGCTTTTGTTGCTTCAGGCTGCTTGCTAGTTAGTTTTTCCGATCAGCCACCCAGAACATATTGGAGTGCGGGTTTGTCACAAATTATCTACAGTGGCCTGTTGGGGATAGTGGTCGCATTCATGTGTGAATATTTGAAAATTAAAATTAAAAAAAAGTGAAAGGAAATGAAAAATAAGTTTGGCACATTTGGCCCAATTAGGTTTTATTTCAAAGGAAATTTGTGACCTATGAAGGGCATTTGAGGCAAAAGCAATTTACAAATCCACAAATCCACATTCCTACACACACATAAAAGAGTGGGAATAACGCATAAACACACACCTAATGAGTGCTCAAACACACTTGGAATCAGTGCATGTAATTTTTCACCTGATTGATCCTGCAGGCCAGGGGAGATGAGCTGCACCTCTCTGCCAGGTTGGCAGTGTGTGTGTGTGTGTGTGTGTGTGTGTGTGTGTGTGTGTAGCTCTATGGGAAATGACGGAGCTGGAAAACAAACCAGATTTCCCAGTGTTTCAGGTTTAGCCAGCCAACTTGTGAGGGAATTTTCACTGTGTCCAAAAGGCATTTTAGTTTTAATGCAGAGGTCTTACCACATTTTTTGTGCAGTGCTACAAATGTTTTGTGATATTTTGTGAAAATGTGAGTCTTTGACGGAGTTGGAAGTGTTACGACCGGCTCGTAGGCCGCAACAAATGAGGGAGATGAAGGCAAGGTGGCTCCAACAATTAACAAAAGTTTATTGAATATATTAAACAATAAATACTGCGATGGGGTGTGAAAGTCAGAATCAGTGGTGTGTGAGGGTGCATGGATGTGTTGGATGATGTGAGGTGCATGTTGTCAGTGCAAAACAGAAGACAAAAACGTAAAAAGTAAGGGCAGCATGGCTTGGGAGAGGGGACCGACGGGAGCGCGGCGGCAACCATGTCCGCAACTACTGCTACTGCGATTGCGACACCAACCCGGTGACTGGGCAGGCGGGGTTAAGTAGCCTGGGAACACTGGCCAGGTGTTCCAAGTTACTTAATGACGCGCCAGCTACACCCAACTGGACCTGCAAGACACAGAGCACACACACACACACAGCACCACAGAAGGACCAAGGCCCTGGGGCCGTCACAGAAGGGTTACTTGAAAAATTCCAAAACAATCACCAATTACCTGCTAAAAATGTAAAGTAGTTAGTAATTTAATCCAAGTATCACATAAATATACAGTATATTAAATATAGTTCAATGTACTTTGTGAAAGAAGCAATATGTAAGACCCAAACACTAAAAAATGAGTTCTGCTGTCAAAATTGCATGTTAAAGCAATAGACTGTTTATTTGATGGGTTGAAATCTTATTTAATACACAGTCTATGGTTGAGGCAAGTTGTTTCCCCTGCCTCCTCCTCCTCAGACTCAGTGCTCAGGCAGATGGCCTGAAGGTTGCAGGGACACTGAACAGGAGCACAAGAAGTTATACTTGGACTATCACAAGTGATGCTAAGTCCTACACTGCAAGTTGATCAGCTTTTTATAACTGTCACTTGTCTGTCGATGTAAAGCTAAGCCTTTTGGTTAAAAGATGTTACTGGGAGACTTGTAAAAGCAACATTTAGCCTATAGTGTATATAGTCACATAGTTAGCTAATGTTAGCAAAATGATAGTTAATTAGCTGTTGATGTAGACTAGCTAGCTAGTAAGCTAGGGTTTAGCCATCAGATTTAACTAGCTAGCTAACAATTTATGCCGATTAGCTAGTTTTTCTAACATTACTTATCAGATGTAACACACTAGCTAATGTTCTGCAAACATTAGCTAACTTAAGATGTGACTATGTCACTTTTACAGATCCTCCAGCAAAACCTAACTATCTTCAAAATTTGGTTTTCTATTCAACATAGACAAACCAAAAGGGAAAAAGCTGTCTGAGGTTCCACTGGTCACCAAGCTTGCTCAAATGTTACCGGAGCACAAAGCAAAAAGAGGTAGGACTTTTAAAAAGATCAATTGGCAACTGTAAGATTAACTATGGTTTCAGTCCAATGTGTTTCTTTTTTTAAAATCATAGTTTACAGATGTGTTAATCAATATTTCTGTATAAAAAACACAAATCAAATGACCAGGCATTACGTAACAGACGTTGCTCAGAGTGATGAACCAACAGAGAATTAGCACCAACTCTGCAGTTCCCCTCACCTCTTTAGAGTGTTTTAGCATCTTTCAGCTCATTGTTTTGGTTTTGACCGCCTGCAACTAACACTACCTGCCCAACACCAAACAGCAGACAGACTACGACTAGCTGGTGAACATTTAGCAGCTAAAGTGCCAGAAATTTTTCCTACTGAGT
>JAJHUR010105499.1:2143-17104 GCA_027495735.1 Lutjanus campechanus
ACTTATTAAAGCTTAGTAGTAAAGAAAACTGCCCATATTAAAAGTAGCACCTTCAAATAAATCTAAAAGAAACCGGAACACTTTTGTAAAACATGGCTGACAACAAGCCTCCACTCAGTCAGAAGTACGAGCCATAAACAGTGATGTTAGAGGAGTTTGTTTAATAAATGCAGATGAAACCAAAGAACTCAGGACACTCCTGATAAAAGTCAAGCTTTGACCATCACTGGATGGTCTGGATGACGGTGTAAGCCACCACTTCTCCCCCTCAGTCCACCTGTTAGCAAAGAAGACACCTGAATCAAGATGAAACTATTTTCAAATATCTTTTAATAAACAGAGCACATGGTCTTAGAATCAAGTACACACTAAAAAGGGTCAAAACAGCTTGTCATTTGTCATCAACTCTTTAGAAAGAACAACGCAGGCACTTTACCCAGCTTATGTTGAACAGGAAACAACAGTGGTGTGGGGGGGGTGTTGTGTGCATGCAGTCATGCACACGTGTTTATAAAAGTCAGTAAACAACATATATATGTAGATTTTTTTTCCCCTCAAAAGCGTCTCATCACTGTGAACAATAAAAACTAAAAGCACATCAGAACAGAAGAAAACACCCACAACCAGTCTCCAGCACAGAGTGTGCAGCGCTCGCAGCCAGGCTGGGAGCCAACAGGAACAAAATCAGGAAAACGGCTGGTTTTGGATCTCCAACCCTGCTTCCAGCTCCCAAGTCAAAAAAAACAACATTTATAGATCAACAATATGAGTTTGGTTTCACGTCTCTCCACATCTTGAAGCTAAAAACATTAAAACAAATACATCAACACCTGATGGAGTCACAAAGGAAACGGTAACATGAATGTACAGTGCAGGAGGTGAGGTGAGTTTAAGCTGGTGAGCAGAATGAAAATCAAACACTTCAGTCCACAGCAGTGCATCCTTTTATTAATGCTGCCTGTCCGATACTTTTTACCAGAAACATATAAAAACCTTTCAACATTTTACTGTAAGCGCTCGGCTCAGATTCGGCTCAGAGCGCAAAACATCAAGTCATTTATCAAAGTCATACTGTGTATCCCACCTCACCGCTTTGGTTAATTTCATGTTTTTGCTTCAGTTCAAAGATTTACAATCTTCTATGGATTTATAAAAGTTCTGAATTCATGTTGATGATTCAGAAACATTGACATTTTATAAACACAATGTTTTCACTTGTAAAACCGACATACTGTAACAGTTACTGTGTCTGTGGACGAGGCGATGGCGATGACTGGACTGTAGATGGAAAGCAGCTATTTCTTCTGTTTGCTTGAGATAAATATTTTTATCCACGGTTAAGTCTCTAAAATAACAAATGACTCCAACCTGCTGCTGGAGATATGCTGATTTTTATGTTTAATTCATAAATTAAATGCATGTTATTGCACAGCCAAACCGTGCTGGAAGCTTGGTGAAGCAGCAAAGGGATAGTTCGGATTATTTCACATGAGATAAGGTGCATATCAAGAGACAAGTGTATTAAAGTAGATGGTGACAGTTTGGAGAAAGAAAGGTATTTTAGCCATGAAAAAAATCAATATCAGTTTAAGTGTACGCTATATTTAGGATATTTTCACTGCTTTACTTTCCCTTCAAACCCTTTTCCAACAGGAAAGGCTGTTTGAAGGCAGGGTTAAGTTATAATGCTGGTTAAATCGCTCTCTCCCCACCAGAAGACTCACGTGACAAAATCAATCAGGAGTTGCTGGTCTACCGACGCCTTGATTGGTTAGTTTGTTTGTGTTATATAGTGACTTTGGTGTTTTAAAGGGTTAGTTCAGATTTATTTAAGTCACACAGTAACACAAACTGTAAACTGTCTCTTTTCTCCAAACTGTGGGCGGTGATGACTGTCATCTACTGCATGTAATACACTGAATATACCCAATACAACAAATTATCTGAACTATCCCTTTAAGTACTTGTGGAGCAAGCTGACAAGCTCACTGGTAACTTGCTGGCACTAGCCAGCTTGCTACCAGGAAGCTAACTACCAGTTAGCAAGCTAGCCAGCACTATCACTGACTACACAATATGTTAACAGACATCTGTACCGTCCAGTCAAACCTGCTGCTTCTCTGTGGATCAGTTTATACTCCAGCAGAGCTTGTGTACAATTTTATGGTGCAACAGAGGCAATATGATGTTTCCATTTTAAACCAAAGCTCATCATTCAGAGGTGTGTCAGTGTTCACAACTCTACACAGAAGATCTACACAGATTTACTTCACCTCCACGAGTGAATCCACTGATTACACTGAAATGAACCTATTTTGATTTATAAGATAACTGTTACAAATGCTTGTGTGACCGGGTCCTTAGGATTGGAAAATCCTACGACCTCCTGACTTATAAACTATTTTTAAATCCATTAAATAACTTCAAAAAGAGCATCTTATTTTTTTAAGTTCTGACATTTAAAGAGATTAAAGGGCTTCAACCGACAACAGCAGTGAATTAGATGAGAACAGTGAGCAGACATCCCTAGAAATACGAATCTGGACTAAAGCGCTAAAACACGTTTGCCGGATGACCTTTTCAACTGGAGACGAGAGAACGGAGACGGTAAAAGCTCTCCAGCGGAAATTCAGGGTTAAAGATTTTGTTAATATTAAGCAGGATTGTCTCAAAACATAAACTGAGAGGCTGGATTAGTCAGTCTTTCAGCAACTGAAACTTACAGTTTTTGACAGCCTGTAACATCTGTAGAAAAAACACACGACTGCAAACTTTGGTTTGTCTGTTTCTTACATGAATCCTGAACCTGCTCATCACACAGAGATGAGCAGGTTCAGGATTCTTGTGCTACTGAAACATGTCAAAACTTTTTTTTTTTACCACTTTACAACAAGACTACCTCTACAGATGATTCATAAATAGTTTCTAATTAGGTTGTAAATACTTTATAAATCACTTAGAAGCTGTTACAACATATTACACAGTGATCTGTACTGTTAAGTCTCAGATCTCACAGCTCACTGAGCTCACTTTGTTTTCTCCATCAGCGGAATTTAAACCTGTCGGCTTCATCACTGATTTAACCACCATCAGCGTAGCTGAACAGTCAAAAAGTTTCATTTGACATCAATGCTCCCTTTGCCAGTTATAAATGGTAGTAATTCATAAATAAATTATGTATTTTACACTTTACAGTAGAGCTGCAATGATTAGTCGATTAATCAGTTAATTATTGCATTAATCACCAAATATTTTGATAATCGATTAATCATTTTGAGTCATTTTTAAAGAAACTATTGAAATATTTTCTGTTTTTTTTTTTACTCCTCTCTGACAGTAAACTGAAAATCTTTAGGTTGTGAACAAAACAAGACATTTGAGGACGTCATCGTCCAGTTTGGGAAATATTTTTCACCAATTTCTGACATAATAAAATGTCAGAAAATTTAGATTTGTTGCCACAAAATGTCAAATATCAGTAAGACTTACAGTCTTTGATAATTGATTTAGCAATTATCAAAATAATTGGTGATTATTTTAATGACAGATTAATGATTCATAATCAATCATATAATCAATCAAATAATTGATGCAACTGTGTTTCTTTTGTCTGTGGAAATTGTGTGGATTATCAGAATTTTGTGAGTAGTGAGCCCACATCGATGTGTGCCAGCTGTGTTATATCTTATTTGCAATCATTTATTAATGACTTATCAAGTGTTATAACCTAATTATAAACCATTTATAAATCACGTCTTATTGTAAAGTGGTACCCTTTTTTTTCCTTTGCATGAAAACATGGTTTCTGTTTGCCAGCAGCAATACTTTGTAAATAATATCCGGGAAGACAAAAGTGAAGGAAAAACCAGCAGAGGAAGAAGGTCGTGTTCCACATGTACACACACATACAATAAATGGTCCCAGGAAGTTTTGTAGAAGGATCATTTGACCAGTCAGGTAGTTTTCGAAGCACACGGAGCTCATGTAGGAGTGTGTTTGTGTCCTTTAGAGATTGTCAGTCATCACGCTCGTCATCATCAGATCAGGGTCATCTGCATGTCAGAATTCTCAGTGGTGCGACTGTTCAGCTCCTCCCCGCCACCGCTGCCGACAAATCCCAGCCGGGCCATTTCGCTGCGCCGTTTCCACGGTGACACATTCTCCTCCATCACTTCGAAGACTGCACCGTCTCCTGCAGCGACAGGCGGGAGCGCGCCGAAGGTAAGGGCATCATGACGGACTGGACGCCACTCAGCCTCCACGGCAGCAGGCCCAGGAAGTTGTCCTGGTGGTGCGTGTCCAGCGTGAGGCTGAGAGCCCGCTGAGGCGGCGCTGGAGGAGGATTGAGGGTAGTGTAGTTCCTGGTCAAGGGGGTAGTAGAAGGTGGAGGAGGATGTTGGGGAGGGAGAGGGGTGGTCACTGCGCTCCTGGAGAAAGAGAAGGGAGGGGGAGACGAAGTGAGAAGCAGAAGAGAAAGACGGTTGTGAATGATGGATGGATGAACGAGTGCATGGACAGAAGTCGGGGTGGACTCGGTGGATGGACGATGGATGGATAAAGAGTGCAGTGTGAGCAGAGGAGAAAATAAAAGGGAAAAGTGTCAGATTTCTGCTCTTCATTCAGACAAAAGCATCTAATTAAGCTGCAGGTCAAAATATGGATCATCAAAAAACAACATGCACGTCATTTATGGGTTAATATTAAGTTCAGCAAATATTTAGTGTTAGTTGGGAAATTATGATGACAGCCTGTATCTGATACACATGTCCACCAGGAGCTGCTCAGTCTGATGTTATATCGTCAACACAGAGTCAGTGACTACATTTACATGCACAAAATATTCAGTTTTTTGCCCTTAATCTGAAAAAGACAATATTCCTCCTCTGCTGTTTCCACCAGTGGCAGACTTGTTCGAACACTGGTAGCTGCTGCTACTAATCTGAGGCGCTATGATTGGATGTTTCTTGAAGAAATGCACTTTGGGAAATAAATCAGTGCTCGGCTGCACAAAACGCAGGGTAGGGCTGCCCTGAAATTTAGGATACAGATCAGAAAAAAAATTAGTTGCATAAAACCACCATAAGAGTTTGTTTGCCCTGAGCTACACAAGTTCCCCCTCATGTGCTGCTACAAGGTCCTTAGTAATCATCTGAGATTTTAAGAAGAAGATAACAGTCTCTTAAAAGTAAAATAATTAATGTAACTTATGGGAACAGTTCATCCAAAAATCAAAACTTTATCCATCTAGATCAGCCATTCTGCACCACTGGCCTCGGCCAACTGGTGAGCCTCAGAGTGCCATCTAGTGGGCCTTGAAGGGTAATTTACAAAACTAGTTATTTTGATATCTAAATGTGCTAAAGAACATCTAATTGTTTTATTTTCCTTGATTTTCTGCATTCTACATACAGTTTTTAACTATAATTTTATTATTATCATTATTATTATTGTCGTTGTCTCAGTAGGTTGTATCTTCCATCGTATGTTATGCTTTCTATGCATTTTATTTTATCCTTATTTTTATATGTGGGCTTCACTGAGGCTGCTGATTGTTCATATTTGCTGCTAGAATGAAACAGATCTGGAGATATGAGCCACAGAGATGTCTGCCCTCTCTCCAGTATAATCAAACAAGACGGCACTCAAAGTGCTCAAAGTGTGTCTCCTGTCTTGCTGTCACAGTAATATTTTCACATTTCTTCATTACTTCTCTGGTTTATTTCACAGCAGATTTCTCACATTGATTTTGTCAGCTTCTTCTTGCCACATCTCTGCTCGGGTGTATTTGTTATGACTGGTTAAATTTACTTTGGATTATGTGCTTCAAATTAAACACTCTCAGTCCAGTTTGATTTTCTTTTTCTTTTTCACCATGGAGAAGCTGACTAACACTAACAATAAAGGATGAAGATGTGAGTGAAGCGTAACCATGGTAATATAAGTGTACGTGTGCTGTAACTACATTGAAAGCATCAGTCAAAACAAACGAAGAGGCTAACGCTCACCTTTGGGAAATATTTTACACAAGGGACAAACTTAAGTTTGAAACTTAAGGTAGTTTATGCAACCAGGCACAGACTTTACATCCAGAACTCTGGAAACTCAAAACAACGGCTCTGCAAAACTATTGCACATAAATATAATATGGAGTACTTTCTTTAAAACAACTTTGCCCATTTTTCCAGTTACGTGAATGTTTTACCTGCCAGCTTAATCACTGAGATTCGGGGGTCACACGATATGCAACCAAAGAAAATGCCGTGAATTGTGGCTGTAGCACGAGGGTTCATGCATTTACAAGCAAGACGTACGAACAAGTGATGCTGCAGTTGCCAAGGAGCAGGGCAGGATCGAACAGCAGTTGCTAAGGAAGCGGAGAGGCAGTGGGGCTTGGTGATTGGACGATGAGCAGCGGTGGGAGGGGCAGGAGGTAGGCAGCAGGGCTCATTTGGGGAAGGTTAGTACGTCACTGTCACACCTCACTCTCTGAAAAAGCAGACACACGCACACATACACACACAAACGCAGAAAGACAGAAAGACAACATGACAGAGGGTTAGCGGGGAAAAAAAAGAAAAAAGCTCATGATGAATTTGTTTTTTTTGCGAAGTCCTGCCGGGAGTCAGGAACGCTGTAAATGTTATTAAGATGTGAATAATGACACACAACGTGAAGAGAACAGCAGAGACGAGGAAGAAAAGAGTGAAGACAGACATAAAACGTTCAGAGGTCAGTGATCATGTGATGAGAATCAAAGGGAAAGAATAGTTTGACCTGAATGATTTGTGGATGGAAGGATGGCCTTTAATATTACATAAATAAATCATCAAAAAAAGAGAAAAACAAGATGAGATGGCAATGGATCAGTGTGTTAATTCAAATCAATACGATCAAAAAGAGGACGATGAAGCCAGGGTGGGACGAGTTATGATGGAGGATGAGGATGCTGCCGACAAGCATCTTTCAGGCATGAGGTGATCATCAGTGTTGAGCAAGCACACCGGCCTACACGCCTGGGTCAGGAACCTGGACTCAGGTCAGTTATCAGGCCTGCTTCATGCAGCACTGCTTTACTCTTAGATGTTTGTTTTCTAGTTCTAAAACTGATTTAGGACTCACTTTTCCACCTGCATCAAACTGTGTCATACATATACCCTAACAACAGCAAGATGATCCTGTTTTGCAATTATTAAAATCTGCAAAATACTAAAGTGACCTATCTTTCTTTTCCCATTTGGAATCCTGAGCCAACCAAGTTTCATGATTTTTCTTGGATTGGATTTTTGGATTGTCAAGCTAGCCCTCAGAAAACTTGAATTTACCCCTTGTGGCTGCTCAGACCAAACACTCACAGAAACATGTCTACTACAATCATTTTTCGTTAACATACTGATTAAATATTATTACATGATTGTTCTCCCCATTAATAAGAACTGAAAATGAGTTGAAGAAAGTTTATTCAGCTTTCACTGTGTTTTGCAGCCTTGTTTATTAACTGTATCCATGATTTCCTTAAGTAGGAAAGATTATTTTCTGATATCTACATCCCTGCATAACTCATAAATATTCAGACAAGCTTAACATTTGGTTCGTGACGTATAAATGCAACAATGTATGTAAATATACATGCAAATATGTGCAAAATATTGCTTCATTTTCTTTCTAACTAATTTGGTTGCAGATGTTTGGATATGGTTCAGTTATCAGGCAGAGCTGTGCTGCAGGCTGTGACGTACAGAGGCAGCTCTGTGTTCAGTCGCACGCCTTTTTGGTTGTGTGATCAATTTATTTTTTACATTTTTACGTGCCACAGTGTGTGTTGGTTTCTGTGCTCTCCTGTCTCAGGTACTGGCCTCCTCCTGCAGCTGCAGTGATCGACAGCAGCTGCAGTCAATCTGCAATCAGGGTCTGGTGCTTAAAGCAGGGAGTCTGCAGCTGAACAGAGCTAGTGGGTCATTCTGCAGACTTTGGTCTGCATGTGTGCTTCTCTTGTGGCAGGCTAGACTGCTTGTTGTCTTTTTGTGTATCTTCTGTTTTGTTAGCTTCGACAGCTGGCAAAGTCACTCAGTGTCTATGCATTATGTGTCTTGATAACCTCCCCACTTAACAAGGTCTCCTTTCCCCAGCTAGCAAAGCCTTTGCACTTTTGTCTCAGTTTTCCTTTCTTCCTTTTTCCCTGGTTACTTTTAATTATTATTACACCCCTCATCCGTCAGCCAAAACTTAGGGGTCATAACACATTTTAGTCAACAGAGTAGGAGCAGCAGGCTGGAAACAAATAGACATTTTACCTTTGACCTGGACTTTACTAAAATCAAATTCCATACTTCTCCATGCAGCGTTAGAGACACAAAGATTACTGCTGGTTTTAAGGGAAAAGAGTCAAAGTGATGCTTGTAAGAGTCAGCATTTTCTTGGGGTAGAAAAAAAAGAGATTTTAGTTCAAAGACAATTTAAATAAAAGATGCTTGTTAATGCGGGTGAAAAGAAAACTCTCATGCAAACTCTGAATGTATTTGAGATGAAGCTCAAATACAATTCACTCAAATCTACAGACTATCTACCTGCTGTTAATGCAGACGCCAGCTATGGTTTTAAAGGGTTATTCCACTGCTTTAGTAGCAGGCAGCGAGACTATTCAAACCAAACAGCTCGCAGTAGCTTTAGGATGGATGAACACTACAGGGTTCGCTCTGGCTTTTGCGCTGCTAGATAAAAATAGAGAGACCCCAGTTGGACACAGAAGCAGAGAACTCCTGTAGTGTGCAGGGTAAATGTTCGGTAAGGGGAGGCTGGTGGCTGGGGTGGATGGGAGGGGGATTTGGAGAAAGGGCATGGGGTCACATACGTGCTGCATTCACCACTGCAGAATGGTGTATACCTCTGTATACAAGGGCTGGACAGCCTTCTGGCCTGACGGATCTGAAAACAACAGTTTACAGCACAGCTCAGTTACAGTAACGAGAAGAGCTCCTTTCCAAAATACCACACGTCCACCCACAGAGGCCTGAACTCACACTGTCCCAGAAAATCTGCATGTTGTACCAGTTAACTTTCCTATGCAACTATTTAGCATTAACTTATGATTCAGGGGGGAAATGTTACGCAGCCCAGATAATATTCTTTTTTCAAAATAGCAAACACATGTCTGGAAATTGTTGCCTGGAAACGCTGTGGCCACAGAGAACATGCTCCTCTGATTGGCTGCATAAAGATCAGATAATCATGCAGTTCTGATGAAATTTTCTAGCTTCTGCAAACAGTAAAATAATATTTATTTCAAGGTTGACAAAGATGGTGGCAGCACAAAGGTTGCTGTTATGGAAAGTAAATACTGATATTTACAGAAACACTCACTTATCATCGCAAAAACACACAAACTCGATAGAAACAAAATCAAACTCGCCAAAAGCATCTTGGTTTGTCTTTCCACTACTCCAGCAATCACCAACTTGAAATTAACCCTTAATTCACAGAGTTGATGTTAAAATATTAACAATAATAAAATAAAAATATTCTGGCTCTACACGTCATTTCTCCCTGCTGCCTCTCTGATGTCTGACCTCCGTCTCACTCCTTTCCTGATATTTGTGACTTTGTGAATTAAGGGTTCATTTTGACCAAAACACCAGAGTTGGTGATTGTTGGAAAAGTGGAAAGAACCGAGGTGGATTTGGTGAGTTTATTATTTGTTTCTATCAAGTCTGAATGAACTGTGTTTTATGAAACAATTTCTGTTTCTGTAAATGGAGTCTGGCTTTGACAAGTGCAATATAAAGGTTGTATCTGGTTTAACAAAAATGATCTCACTCTGTCTGCCTCTGAAGGGATCTTTAATGTTGTCAGACACTTAGAGCAGCAATCTGAGCCTGTCAGCGGCAAAAACAAACACTTTCAGTGGACGTACTTTGTATTTTGACAGGCACCAGTGCAGCTTGTTTTACGGCTGCACGGTTACAGAACCCATTTCAAAAATTAAGGAGCTTTTATTGACAAGGCTACATGAACAAAACATAATCACTGAGTCAAGATATCCTGCCACCTTTTGGAGAAAATCGATTTTTCTGGCCACATTACACTTCCATTTTAACTGTTACAGTACTGCAGACTTGTTGTTTATCAGTGTAATTTCTATTTGTTTTGTAGTCGCTTGTTAAATGCTACTTTTTGCCTCAGGTGGTTAATTGTGTGGTTTTGGAAGGAAACTCTTCAAACAGAGAGAGAAGAGACTGAGGGAGAGTAAGAACAGAGAAAGATAGGGAGAAATATCTGTGTGTGTGTGTGTGTGTGTGTGTGTGCGTGCGTGCGTGTGCGTGTGTGTGTGTGTGTGTGTGTGTGTGTGTGTGTGCGTGGGTGTAAGGTGTAGTGAGGTTTGTTGTATTTGTGCAATAGAAAACACTTTTCTGGGTGTGAAAACACATTTCAACCATCATCATCTGCACCATCATGTTGTGAAAAGAAGGAAACATGAACTAAACCTGTACAACATGTGAGGTACCACTACATTATACTGACAACCATGTTTAGCATCTAAGTGATTTAAAGTTTGTTTTTGTCAGAATAAATTTAAATAATTAATTAAAACATTTCACATTTTCAAACCTCAGTAAGCAGTTTGTTTACTGCAGTAACTCTTTCTGCCACAAGATGGAGCTGCTTCACCTGATTAGCTCCTTCAGGGTGTAGAACCCCGTTTCTCGGTCCTGGTCCTCAGGGACCCCTGCCCTGCATGTTGCAGGTGTTTCCCTGCTCCGACACGACTGATTCAAATGATCGGCTCATCATGAAACCTCTGCAGAAGCCTGATAACGAGCTGATCATTTGAATCAGCTGTGTTGGAGCAGGGAAACACCTACAACACGCAGGGCGGTGGGTCCTGAGGACGAGGACTGGGAAACTGGTGTGGAGTGATGGGCCCAGAATCAAGTGGACGTTGAGATTTCATCAGAATCATAAGAGAAAATACTTTATTTACCTTATTATTATCTTTTTATTATCTTTGTGGTTGTATAGTATGTGCATTGTGAAAAAAATAGAAAAAAATATAATATCAAATGCTCAGAATTAGTAAATTTCTGTATTGAGTTCCAAGGTTCATAAATTCCTTCATTCAGGACTGAATACATCCTGTTATCAAATAAGTCTTTGGAAAGTTATGTGTGTAGACGAATCGATTTAGTTTTTAACAGCATCAGTACAACATGAGTGTGTCAGGACACCTACAGTGTTAGCTGAGCGTCCGGGGCCACGCTGAGCCACAATCGCCCCTGAGATGGCCTTAATCCAGCTGTGCATGTCCTCTGGACTGTCAGCCTGACACACACACACACACACACAGAGGCAACGTTAATTCAGAAATATAACATGAGTGGGTGGGCTAATATTGCATTATACAACGGTTATCAACAAAATAAAAGATATAATCAACATATATTCAAATTAAAAGAACTTTTTGAGAAAAATGACAGTAAACATATGTTTAGAGTAAAGAAAAGAAAAATAAATCTAAGCTAAAACAACATAAAACTAAGATGCAGGCGGAGCTCAGATGCACCTCTGATGTCACTCTGGCCCTCCACGTGTCACGTTACATGTGACACGAAACTTTGAGTGACCTTTGACTGAAGGCCTTTACACCGTCACCAAGGGCAACGCAAATAAACAGCACAACACTGTAAATAAGTCTGAGGCAAAATTTTGACAGGCCAGATTATTCACAGGAAGTATGATGCAGTTTTGAAAATGCATGAAAATTATCCAACAAACATAATGTGTCTTAAGACAGATCAGTAGATATGTGATTTCAAAACACTTCCAAGTGTGTTTTTTGCTGTCTTTGTCTAAACATGGCAAAAAACAAAAAAAAACTTGATTGGTGCTTGCAGTCAGAACGAGAGCTCAGCCCTCTTCATGTCCGTTACCTGTACATAGAAGGTTCTGGAGCTGGTGACCATTTCAAAGAGGTTGTCCCTCATCATCAGCTCACTGCAGGACACAGAACAGAGACCAAATCAGCAGGACTTTTACAATCACCTACGATGTGACTGCAGCGCATATTCACCTGCTAACAGGAGAGCTCACTGACCTCTGTTTGCACTCCTGAACTTTGTGAATCTCTTTCAGCGGGATGACTTTCAGCGCCTCCCTCTCCTGCACGAAGGACGAGAGGAAACAATAAAACTCATCTAAAACGTGCACAACCGCAGGTAACCGCCACTTCTTTAAAATCTGCATGACTCATCTATTGTTTTGTCTTTTATGTTTTCACCACGTTTCATGATTTTATTTAGACTTTAACACTTCGTACAGATTCTGGATTATAGCTCCTGAACCTGAACCTAAAACCCAAAGTCTATATGGGAAAGATTAAGAAATACCTAAAAGATGAAAACTTTCTATTTTCTCACAGTACACACCATCATATCATCCAACTCAAACCAGCAGTGGCAAAGAAACACTCACAGCGTCTTCGCCTTGTAACTCACTTCCTGCCAACCTACAGCTTTGGTAACTGGTTCAACACTGGCATTCCCCTGCTGGTTACTGATGCATCATGATTGGCAATTAATTATCGGCTATTTAAAGGTCTTTTATATATGTGGTATGCTGCCTTTGATGTACTGGTCTCATTTTAGACGTGGTGTACCTGACATGTGATTTGTACAGTAAAGCTTTGTCTTTTGTAGCTGCTAAGAGGGTTTTGGCTGAAATTAGGTTGTGCCTTGACATTTATAAGTGATATCACCGTGTTTTATATTACATTGAGGTTATATACAGTATGCTGTGATCAAATAAATGTGTCATTCATGATCATGAGACTGTAGTTTTAGCTGGAAGCTGTGGAACAAAGAAGTGACAGTGATCAAGCTAGCTCTACTCAGACCTTTTTATATATATTTTAGATATTTTGAGCTACTGTGCATTTTGTATGACACAAACTTATAGTTGGGAGTGAGATGCTGCCCCAGCTGAAGGAGTATCTGGGGATCTTGTTCAGGAGTGAGGCTCAAATGGAGTGTGAGATCGATAGGTGGATTAGTGCGGCGTCAGTAGTAATGCAGGTGTCGTATCAGACTGTGGTGGTTCAGAAGGAGCTGAGCTGGAAGCAAAGCTTTCAATTTACCAGTCAATCTACGTTAAAACCCTCACCTGTGGTCGTGAGATTTAGGTGGTGAGTGAAAGGATGAGATCGCACACACAAGCGGCTAAAATGAGTTTCCTGCGTACGGTGTCTGGGCTCAGCCTCAGAGATAGGGTGAGGAGCTCAGGCATCCGGAGGGAGCTCGGCTGAGGTGATTCAGGCATCCAATCAGGAATGTCTCCTGGACGAGGTTTTACGGACACGTCCAACTAGGAGGGGACCCCGGGGTAGACCCAGAACCCGCTCGAGGCGTTAGATATTTCATCTGGCCTGGGAAATTTCAGCCAAACAGCCTCTGCTCTGCTCTGAGCTTTCTCTGGATGCCTTCTTTGCACCTTATCTCTTAGGCGAGAGATATACTTGCTTTTAACCACGTGTTTGCATACCCGTCCATATGCATCATGTCTGCCTCGACTATTCTGCGGTGTCTTTTCTTTGTCTTATGAGAAATAAATGACATTCTTATTTTGAGCTCAATGAAGTCTCATGTGTTTCTCCTAAACCCTCACTTGGAAGAAAAAAGGAGCAAGACAAAAGAAAAGCAGGAGATCAGGAGAAAGGTGTCTCAGAGGTTTCTCCTTGACGTCCGTACGGAGCAACAAGACTTTAAATTGACCACTGAGACAAATTTAAGAACTCATTTAAGACAACCGAGTTTTCTTTAAGATCTCACTGTTATCTCAAGAACTGATTATTTAAAACAAATTTATGATCAGTGCAGTGAGAAAAAAAGGAACATTTTTATTTCAACTGGCCTCAAATTAGTCTCGGGCTGAAAACATGGTCGAAGTCTTTTATTGGTCTTAAATTGAGCTCATTCATGTCAAGGAGACACAGGCTGGACTTCCTGTGAACTTTTCCTTTCGTCTGGGGCTGGTTTTGCACGTCCTCAGAAATGAACACAAACGCAAATGTGCAATTGAAAAGCAAATATACCTCCAGCCTGAGGCTGAGTCCAGCCGAGCAGAGGTAACTCATTTCAGCAGTGTTGTATCTGCAATCTCTCAACCTTTTGGTCACTACTCAAAGCTCCCAGCTATCTTCACCACAACAGCCCACGTTACTGATGATGATACACATCTCACGCTACATTTTACCGTCACTCGTAAACACGATCTCAAAATACTAAAACTTCTGTGATGGGGGCAACACCTCACTCTAAGCCAGTGAGGGGGCAAAGCAGGGGACGTGGATAAAACTATAGTATTGTTAAATTATCCAGGACACTTCTGTGCTTCTATGTTCAGGATCTTTAATAGAAAAATTCTGAATGGAAATTTACAGCAGGGAGAAATCTCAGCTCACGCTTCCCTACTCTGCTCCGTCTGTTTCTTTCTGTATGACTTGTAATATTTTTGATCCATGAAGTGACGTTTTTCCAACAGTTGCACTTGTATTACGTCACTCCAACTCCAAGTTCAGCACCAACTATGGAAAATATTAAGGCATGAATGCAGAGCCAGCATACACACACACACACACACACACTGGGTGTGTCTGTGGTACGGACGCGCTAATCTGTCTACACGTGGATCATATGAAGAGGTATTCAGGACACATGCCGCTGCGTGTAGAGACACAACTAACTGAGGGCAAAACAAGTCTCACACACACACACACACACACACACACACTTGGGTGTTCTGCTGCTCTCTGTCTTTCAGTTTTCCTTCCAGTTTACTTAATTGATATGGGAAGTAAACATTAGTACAGTGTTTCTGTTGTTTTACGTTCGACTGAGCTGTACGTGTGTGTGTGTGTGTGTGTGTGTGTGTGTGTGTGTGTGTTTGTTTCTGTATCGTTTGATTAAGTGTAATGTG
>JAJHUR010105500.1:877-11451 GCA_027495735.1 Lutjanus campechanus
CCGGTGTATCCTCGCTCTGATCTCCTTCGGGAGCCTCCTCTCTCCTCTCTCCTCTCTCCTCGTCTCCTTCAGGTGCATTTAAGCAATTGGAATGTCCTTCATCATGGCGGCGGGGTAACGACTTCCGGGTCGACGGAGGAGAGAGGAGACGAGGAGGCGAAATTAAACCGAATGAGAAGCTCCCCTGGTGTTTGATCCGTCCTTCCCGTCCTTCCTCCTCCAGATGATCTTTCTTGTCAGGTCCATTTCCTGATCCACCTGCATGTAGGACACCAAACTGTCCAGCAGGTGTCACCGTGTTTCTTTGGCTCACAGACCTGCTGAGGTAGGAACCTTTAGTCAGGGAACAGATGTTGGTAGATGGAGGAGCACCAACAGTTTTGACCGCTGCACCGCCTCATCACACCTGCTGAAGTTTGTGTCATCAGGTGTGTTTGAGATGGATTTTAGTAGAGCGTGGCCGCACGAGGCGACAACAAGGAGATCCAACTGCTCCCTTTTTATTTTTATTAATTATGCAAACCATGGCCTTATATATTAAGGAACATCAGTTTAGAGGTATAGAACTGGATGGAGAGGAATTGAAATGCTGTCAACTGGCAGACGACACTACGATCCTTTTACAAGATGAAGGTGAAGTGGAAAAACTCTTAAAATGTCTGAATGTCTTCTCTCAGGTATCAGGTTTGAGAATTAATGTTAAGAAATGTGACCTCTTCCCTGAAACATGTGAGATCCCAGTGAAAGATGTTGTTTCATACCGAGGTATCAAAATTTGCAAAAATCAAGAAGAAAGAGCCAATTTAAATTTTGTTCCATTAATGGAGAAGATGGGTAAAAAGTTCGATAGCTGGCTGGGACGAGACTTATCACTGTATGTGCGAGTTCTGTTGTTGAAAAGTGAAGGTTTATCACAGCTTATATATGCTGCCTCGGCACTGGATGTTCCTCAAGCTTCAGTTAAACAAACTGACTCTAAGTTGCTAAATTTTATTTGGAGAAATAAACCTCACAACCTTAAAAAGGTGTCCTGTGTAACCCGTGTTCTCAGGGTGGACTTAACGTTCTTGACTTTAACACCTCAAACACTACTTTAAAGATTAAATGGTTAAAAATTTACATGCTTGGTAAGAAAAAAAAAAGTGGTATATTATTCCAAATATCATTTGTAAAAAAAAAAATCTAAACATTAAGTGCAGGTCTGTATGGAATATAAATAAAAAATACTGAGTCACCAATAAGAAACTGTTCATATGATTTACCCAGTTCAAAATATTCTTGCTACATTCAGAGAAAAAGATGAAATGTGTGTTTTTTGTAGTAATGAACCAGAAGCTGTGCTTCACTTGTGTTATAATTGTCCGTACGTTAAACTGTTTTGGATAAACATGGAAACGTTTGTTAAAGATCGAATGGGACTCAGAATTTGCTTAAATATAAAAGACATTATTCTGTATGTTGAAAGAAGTTTTGAAGGCAAAGAAATCTTTTTGTTAAACCTTTTAATATTATTTGGAAAATTCCACATACATAAATCCAAATGGACTGGAAGAAAACCACAAATTCAGCTATTTAAAATGGAATTTGGACATTATATTGGGACACTGACAGGACTCAAGAACCAAAAGGTTAGATTTGTGTCTGACTTGACCCCGACTTGCTCTGACGTCATGCACACGTGGGCAACTATGACCTCACAAGATCGAGGCGGCCGCACTTTTCAGAGCCAGGCGCCGCAGTTGCACTCCACGGACTGCGAGCGCCTGACTGTCACCTGATCGACGAGCTGACAGCCTCTGATTGGCTCTTAATTATGATAACAAACACCACATGTTGTAGAAAATACAAATTATCTGTGTAATCGTAATATTTAACGCTTGATATATTAGTCTGATGTTGTGCAATTAAGTTTTTTTTTTCAACAAGTGTGTTTATTAATTTTCAGAGAAAATTATCACAACACAGGTGCAAAACAGAACTATCACAGCAAGGCCCGTCTTCAATAAGCTAAATATGACAAGGCAAAAGAATTCAATATTCAGCCCAGTCCAAAGTCCAGAAGAGAAAAAGCATTTCAAATAGAAATAAAAAACAAAGAGACAACAGAAAATTATGCATACTATATATATATATAAAACAATACTCAGTTATTTACAGTAGACACACATGGGGGGCATGCCTTCACTGCTTTCCTCCCCTCTAAAAACACCATGAAAGATCTCCATATACTGTCAAAGTTTATATCTTTATATTTATTATTTACCCTTCAACATAAAAGTAAGTTTTTCAAGTGCAAGAGAGTCTGATAGTCCTGTAAGCCGGACATTACCAGGATTTAGCTTTGGTATGTTTAGCTTGTAATAAACAAAGTGTAATCATAGTCTTGTTTGCCTTGCTTAGATTATGATTTACAGGAAAAATACCCAAGATGCACAGTTTGGCACATATTGATAGTTTTATCCCTGTGACATGTGAAATCATATCCATCACTTCAGTCCAAAAAGCCTGTATCTGTGGGCAGTCCCATAGGCAGTGATATAATGTGCCTTTACTACCACACTTATAACACGTGTTGGGATTATTAGGGTTAAATTTATTTAGCTGAGTTGGTGTTATATATGTTCTCATTATCCACTTATATTGAAGTAATTTAAAGTGTGTATTTATTGTTTGTCTTTGAGATTTTAGGCATGTCTTCTGCCAGTCTTCAGCTGAGATTTCAAAATTCAAGTCCTTACACCATGTCAATCTTTTATTATCTGAGGAAACCTGAGATCCATCCATGATTGTTGCATAGAGACTTGATGTCAGTCCCCTCTTAGAGTGCTGATTTGTTGCTATTTCTTCTATAGAGGTGAGAGTAGGTAGATAAGGATTTCTGTGTCTTAAATATATAGTTTCTTATCTGCAAATATTTAAAAAAATGTTTTAGTTGAATGCCATATTTGTGCCTCAAATCTTCAAATGACATGAGAGTGTTATTGTCAAATAGATCTGCAATTTTACTCAGGCCTTTGTTTGCCCAGATTTTAAAGCCCAAATCTTGTTTACCCGGTGTAAAATGACTGTTACCCCAGATTGGTGCAAATTGAGATAGTACAGGTATTTCACCTCTATGTTTATGTACCTCGTACCATATCTGAATCGTATCTTTAACAAAGGGATTATGTGTTAATGTCTTTAGTTCTTTTAATTTAGCTGAATATAAATATGAATTGAGTGGTAAAGGGGATGTCATATTTCTTTCCATACTCATCCAGGACCATGGTGTTTGTTGAGAAAACCAACAGGAGGCAGTAGCGAGTTGGGCTGCCCAATAATACCATAGAAGATTTGGGAGTTTCAAGCCTCGTCTATCATAGGGGAGATAAAGCAGAGACAGGCGAAGTCTGGCCCGTCTATTGTTCCAAAGGAAACTACAGAACATGCTTTTCATCTTTGGAAAAAAGTGAATAGGAGGACCAAGAGGAATGGAATGAAAGAGGTAAAGAAATTTTGGAAGAACGTTCATTTTAAGTATATTGATACGTCCTATCATGGAGATTGGCAACATGGACCATCTATTAATGGATTCAGAAACTGACTCTATCACTGGATTGTAATTCGCCTCCACTAAATCATCAATTTTAGGTGTAATGCCAAGATAAATAAAACTATCTCTAACTATTCTGAATGGTGTTTGAACCGCAGGATTTAACCTCCCAGAATGCTTCAGGAAAAGAATAACAGATTTTGATTCATTAATTTTATATCCAGAGAACTTACTGGTTATGTATAGACTGTTCTAACTGGGACAGAAAAATTACAATATCATCTGTGAATAAGCCTATTTTGTTGTCAATCTCATTTATTTTAATGCCTGTAATATTCTGATTACTTCTAATGGCAATAGCCAAGAGCTCGATTACAATCACGAACAGAAGAGGTGACAGGGGACGGCCTTGGTCTGTGCCTCTTGAAAGATTAAAGGGATTGGATATAATATTATTTAATACTGATGCAACCGAATTATTATACAAAACTTTAATCCAATTAGAAAAGCCAAAACCTCCAAGTACTTGGTGGAGGTATCGATGCTCAACTCGATCGAATGCTTTTTCTGCATCCAACGAAAGTTCTGCTGTATCTGGATGTTCTGTCTTCACATAAATAACATTTAGAACCCGGCGGACACAGTGGAAAGCTTGGCGTCCCTTAACAAACCTGTTTTGGTCTGGATCAGAGAGAAAGGGCAGGTATATTTCAAGCCTACGTGCTAATATTTTAGCGATTATTTTAGCATCAGAACTAATTAATGAAATTGGTGGATGGGAATCACATTTTGTTGCTGATTCCCAGGTTTCAGTATCAAAATTATAAATGCGTTACGCAAGGATGGTGGAAGTTTGCCGGAATTAAAGCTTTCTACAAACATATCTAATAATGGTGATATTAGCTTATTCTTAAAAATGTTCTAGATGTCTGTAGGTCTGTAGGTGACCCATCCTGGCCAGGGGCCTTCCCCCCTTTCATCTTGTCAACTGCTTCAGAAATTTCAGCTGATGTGGATCTAAATCAGCTTTAGCTTCCTCACTAAGTGAAGGGAGCGTTAACTGATCAAAACATTTTGAAGCGTCTCATCATTCACTAAGCATGCTGATGAGTATAGATGTGTATAATATGATTCAAAACACGTATTAATTATTTGAGGATTTGATGTTTTATCTCCATCATCAGTCACAATCTCTGTAATTATTTGTTCATTTTGTTGTGTTTTTATGCACCATGCGAGTAATTTCCCCGCCTTCTCTCCCTGATCGTAATCTGCTGGTCTGCTTCAGTCTAATTAATCCTGCTAGGGCTTTATTGGTAGATAGCTTGTTATACTTTGCTTTTAAAATTGCTAATTTCTGTTGTTTTTCTCTACTATTATCTTCAGTTATTTCCAGTTCAAGTTCCTTTATATCCCTTTCCAATTCCAACATCTCTAAATATTGTTTATTTGATTTATTTCTTGTGTATCCCATCATTTGTCCCCTAATAAAAGCTTTGAAAGCCTCCCATCTTACTGAGGCAGATGTTTCTGTCTTATTCAACTGGAAATAGTCATCAATATTATGCCCAACGTATTCAAGGAATTTGGGATTTTGTAGCCACTGTGGCTTCAGGCGCCATTGAGTCTTTCCTTTGACAGCCGTTGTAGCTGAGTAATTAAGCAGAATTAAAGCATGATCGGAAATAAGAATACCCTTATATATACAACTGCTAACATTAGAAATGAGTGATTTGGACATAAGAAAATAATCTATGCGACTGAAAGTATTATGGGTAACAGAATGGCAAGAGTATTCTTTCTTTGTAGGGTTTTTAACTTTCCACAAATATCAATTAAGTTAAGCTCCTGCATAAATTGGTGGATTATTTTCCTGCTTCTCGCATGGGTTAGATCTGTGCCTGAAGAGCGGTCAAGTTTGGGATTTAGGGTGCAGTTAAAATCACCCCCGATTATTATGGCGCCCTGCAGGGAGGAAATTATTAGGAATACATTATTATAAAAGCTTGGGTCGTCAATATTGGGACCATATAGATTCACAAGAATCAGGTCTTGGTTTAATAGCGAGGCCTGTATAATAATGAATCTGCCCACCGGGTCCAAAATAGTTTTCTGTATACGAAGAGGGACAGACTTATGCACAAGCACTGCCCTGGCATATGATGAGAAAGAGCAAGTGATCACCTGACCTGGCCATCTTTTCTTTAAACGACCTGTTTCACTAGAAAGCAGGTGTGTTTCTTGTAAAAAAAAACTATTTTTGGATGATATTGCTTTAGTCTCTTCATAACTGGCTTTACTTTAACTAATTTCCTCAGGCCTCTAATGTTCCAGGAGATTATTTGAAGGTCTAAATTCCTATTCATTTATTAATACTGTGATTGAGGCATAGCCCTGTGACAACATTTGCCTTTCCTGTGAAAAAATGCACCTTACAGTTCAACAATAAAAACAATAAAAACAATAGAACATTCATAAGAACACAAACTTCTAACCCTCCCTGCCCCTTGTCACCTGTGATCTAACTTACACAGATATCCCTCCCCACTTAAAGCTACTTGGTTATGTTCACTGATCCTTAAAAAGGAGCAGGGAAATAAAACCTTCTACCTAAACTATATCGGTCAATCGCTCCAACCCCGGTGGTTATTAATAACATGTCACCCGGTTCACCATGTGTGGAATATGCATGTAAGCATTTAAATCAGAATTACTTGTATTCAGGATAAACAACATTAAAGCGCTATGACATTACTCTTAATTGTCTCTCATACGAGTTATAGACGTGTTTAACCTTGTGATGGTCGTTGGTTATCCGTCCTTTTGCTGGCGAACACGCTGAATGAATACTTCCACCTCCTCTGGTGTGTGAAACAGGTGTCGGCTGCTCTTGTGAAAGATCCTCATTTTTGCTGGAAAAATAAGCCCAAAGTCAACGTGTAGATCCCGGAGCCGTTATAGATCCCGGAGCCGTTATAGATCCCGGAGCCGTTCTACTGTTTCTGTACCTCCACAGACAGGTCTGCAAAAAACATGACTTGGTGGTCCCGATACATCACTTTTCCTTGTAGTCGAGCTGCTCTCATTACTCGAACTTTGTCTTGATAGTTGAGAAAGTTCATGATGAGAGTTCGCGGGGGTCCGTTCGGGTCTTGTCGACCGGGCAGCCGGTGGACACGTTCAGTAACGATGGGATTGGGAAAAGTGACTGCTCCGAAAATTTCGGGCAGCCAAGTTTGGAGGAATGTGATCGCGTCTCCACCTTCAGCTTTCTCGGGCAAACCAACCAGCTGTAAGTTTGATCTTCGGTGTCTGTTTTCGAGGTCGTCAAGCTTCAGCGTGAGTTCCTGAACTTTCTTTTGAAGGGACTTTTTCTTGCCAGTTAGCGCAGAGATGTCATCTTCAGCTCTGCTAATGCGGGACTCTGCTGACGTTAGCCTCTCAGAGAATCTGTCAACAAGCAGATATTTTGTGTCTGATAATAATAATAAAGGTTATATACATGATTTAACAAACGAGCAGTTACAAAGTGTTTTACAAGGCTGATAAAAAAAAAACATGTTCCATGTAAAGAAGTGGGATCATTTTTATCTGACCTTATATTCATCAGCAATGTAACTGTTGTTCCTGCAAAGCATCAAAATGATTTAATATGGTCATTTAATTATGAATTTACGTCCTCATCGTTTCATCTCACCACCACCTCCACTTCAACTGGGGAGTGCTGACAAATCAGAAACTGAAAAAATGTTGAATAAATCCAAAGAATCTCTACAATAAAGATATAAAGATACATAACATATCCTTCAGTTGAGGGGAAGAATCTGGGCGCATTAAATCAGTGACTGATGAAGATCTTTTGAACTCTGTCCAGGTCGTCATGGAGACGTTCCTGAATAATGAACTTCAGGTTCTGCTCAGGAACATGTTTCCATCACATTATTTGTCATTGACATAAATAACTAAATAAATGTTTGTTTTTAGCCTGAATCTTCACGATCGATCCTTAACTTGGAGCCACGTGCACAGTCTGAACTGTGTGTGTGTGACGGTGTGCAAACAGCATGTTGAGGCTTTACACCAGACGAGCAGTACCGAGGCTTTTTATGTTTTCTTTTCTTTTTCCAGTTGTCTTTTGTTTGTAAACTGGTCACATTCACTTCCTGTTTGTTAGATTCTGTTTTCCTGTGAAACTCCAGCAGCTAAAAAACTAAACCTGACCTTAATCAGGGTGTGTGTGAATAGATAATGACTGAATGACACTTCAGCACAAACATCAGAGGAACGTTTATATTAACGTCATTTTACTCACATGTAGTTTCTTCAGAGACATCGTCAGGATCATCAGGACAACTTCACCAAACTGAAGCCAAGTTTGAACATTTTAGAAAATTTGTTCCCAAACATACAAACAGTTTTTACTTCAGTCAAAACAAAAACACTTTAACTTCCAAACCTTCAATATTTCTTTTTGTTTGTTTTACTTCCTGATTTATTGTGAACTTTAATTTATGTGACTGTGGTGAACAGAGTGAATGAGTTTTAAATAAAAGTCATCATCATGTTATTTACAGAACTCTCCTTTAACTCTTCACAAAGCTGCAGTGTTATCATCCAGCTGCCAGAAACACGAGTCACTTCTCTGCACAACGATGACAAAACTGATAAAACGTTGATACAAAACATTAAAAAACTTTTAAAAGACGCAGCATGAAGTCTTCTGATGATTTCTTTTCTTTGACCGTCTTCACTCCTCTGGACGTTCGTCCACAGCGTCCACGTCCATCAAGTCTTTCTCTGAGTCCGTTTTTATAAAAGAGTTTAAAATGTCAAACAGCTGCTGGACGGTTTCTCTGCAGACACAAACCCACAAACACACACCTGATAAAACCTGTAAAAAGGGATAAAAATGTGTGTGTGTGTGTGTGTGTGTGTGTGTGTGTGTGTGTGTGTGTGTGTGTGTGTGTGTGTTCAGTGCTGGTGTTTCAGTAAATCGCCTCGTCCATGTTGTCGTCACTGTCGCCTCCAAACTCCTCGCCGTTATCAAAGTACGACATGACGTAATCCGTCTCCTGTGGACGAGACAGGAAACAGAAAAACGTTCTCAGTTTAACAGGTCCGACTTTAACACTCAACAGCTCATTAATAACATCTTATTACACATTAATAACATCTTATTACACATTAATAACATCTTATTACACATTAATAACAGTATTATTACACATTAATAACAGTCTAAAGACACATTAGTCTGATGAAACGTTAAAATATACATGAACTTGATGAACTTGAAACAAAAGATGTTTAGTGAACACAAACCAAACTTCATTCATAAAAATCACCTCTTCAAACTCTTCCTCATCGTACTCCTCCTCTCCCTCGGCCTCCTCTTCCTCTTGTTTCTTCTTCTTCTCTTCTCCCTCCTCCTCTTCCTCCTCCTCCTCCTCCCCTGAGCTCCCCCGCTCCTCCTTCTTCTCCAGAGTCTGACACACATGTTAAGGTGGAAAGGTTCAGTTAAGGTGGAAATGTTAGAGCCGATCATGTTTGTCCAGGTTTAGTCTGGACTCTGGGGACAGTTTGTCTCACCTCCAGTTTCAGAAGCACTTCCTCTTTTTCTTTCACTCTTTTCTTCTTCTGAGCCGACTGAACTCTGTCAGAGCGACTGACACCTGCTGACACACCTGAGACACACAGCAGCAGATCAATAAACAGCAGCAGATCAATACACTCATCAATCAACCGTCCATCTATTAATTAATCAATCATCTAGTGAAGCTGCTACTCACCGTCTCGGGCAGGTTTCTTGGTGTGAACTCTGAGTTCTTTAGGAAATCTCTTCCAGTCTGAAACAACAACAACAACAACAACTCATCAATAAAAACAACAATCATCACTTTATTTATACGACACTTTTCAAAATAAAGTTACACAGTGAAGCAGCATTAAAACATTTCAGGTGGATTAAATAAAATATAAATCAAACAACATAAACAACAAGTGATTCAGAGATGATTCTGTTCGGTTCAGAGAACACAGACCCCTGACCCTTTCAAAATAAAGGTCTGATAATGGCTTAATGGTCAGCAAAATGCTTATAACTGTTTTTGTTAGATGTTTTATCTCCATGATGGCCCTGTGGGCTCCGTCCCACCTCTGTGCTCTGTTCTACAGAGAAAGTAGTTCCAGCATCAAACTGCTGGTTTTGAGTTTTTTAAATGTCGTGTCGTTCCATTTTATTGTAGAGAAGTCAGACATCCGAACAGCTGATATCTCAAATAAACAGAATTAGAAGAATATGTAGCTTTGATTTAGGGGTGAACTGTCCCTTTAACTATGATGATGATGATGATGATGATGATGATGATGATGGTGCACAGAGTCAGCCTGACCTGGTGTCCAGTCGGTCAGTGTGTCTGTCTGCTCGCTGCTGTGATATTTATCAGAGTATCTCTCCACATCTGGACAGGAAACAGGAAATAACACCGCCACAATAAAACACTGTGTATTACTGATGACCTGTGTGTGTGTGTGTGTGTGTGTGTGTGTGTGTGTGTGTGTGTGAGTGACCTCTGTGTGCAGCAGCTGGTTGGATGAAGCAGGGCAGACTCTTCATGGCTCCTCTGAACTCCTGTTTGAGAGCCAACAGATACTCCGCCTCCTCGCCACCTGTCAGGGGGAGGGGCTTCTGCTCCATCACCTGGACAACACACACACACACACACAGAGTCAGGAACAAATCCCAGAGTGCACTGCTGTTAGCCGTCTTCATCAGCCTTGATATTTTCTCTGTGTGGCCTCATTGACAAACTGTACGTACAAACGTTTTAACATGACGGCAGCCGGCAGCCATTTCTTAGAAAATGTTGAAAATGTTGTTAGTTGGAAGTCCTTGCTGGATGTCATCTGGTGTGTGTGTGTGTGTGTGTGTGTGTGTGTGTGTGTGTGTGTGTGTGTCAGTGTGGTGTTTCAGTAAATCGCCTCGTCCATGTTGTCGTCACTGTCGCCTCCAAACTCCTCGCCGTTATCAAAGTACGACATG
>JAJHUR010105502.1:0-16571 GCA_027495735.1 Lutjanus campechanus
TGTACCCGTGGTGCACTCTGCGCCATGACGCATGTAATACAACACACGTCATGTCTGGTAGTTATATGATGTTTACTCAGTCCGGTCTGTGTTATCTTACTTCTCTTGTTGTCCATTTTGCTGTTGGTTGCATCTTTAAATCCCTCAAAAGTGGACAGAGTTCTTTCTATCCTGAAATCCTCAGATCCATGAGTTTTGATCAGGACTGTGCAATATATTGATAGGCCTATTATATCATATTGTGATATGAAACTAGGTATCGTGATAGATTTTGGATGTTGTTATATCATGATATGGAATAAGAAGGGGTGGAAGTAACTAATTGTAAATACTGAAGTTACTGTAATTAAGTAGTTTTTTGGGGTACTTGTACTTTTATGAGTAGATTCATGAGTAGATTTTCAAGACTGTACCTTTACTTGTACTTGTAAGTATTTATTACACCATGTAATCTACTTGGTTACTTTCAAAATCATAATTGAGTACCAAGTACAAGTTGAATTAATGTCCAAACCTTTCATCTGCATTTTTGTAGAACCATTTTCATGGAGTTGATGCTAATTACAATGTAACATATTTGAAATTTCTCTGAATTTACCCAGAAATTACGCCTAAATCTCATAACAGTTCTCAAATGTCGTTCTTAAGCAAGTTGGTGGAAATTTATCAAATTATTTTCTTTGAAATAAACTGCAAATTTAATATGTTACTTGGTAATTATCACCCACTACATGGAAAAAGGTACTTGCAAATTATCAAATAATTAACCATGAAAGTTGTGGGTAATTTCTAAGAAATTTCAAATATATTACTTGGTATTTACAAACTATTTACCATGAAATTATGGGACCAAAGTAACTAATACTCTGAGCAGTTTTTAAGATGAGTACTTTGTACTTTTACTTATGAATTTTTCTAACAAGAGTACTTTTATTTGTAATTAAGTAATATTTTAGTGTAACAGTACTTGTACTTGAGTACAGATTGTCAGAGCTCTTTCCATCACTGGGAATAAGTGTTGTCTTTTCTTGTGTTTTTAAAGGCTGTATTACAGTGAAGTGATGTAACTTTCTGAACCTACCAGACTGTTGTAGCTGTTCTCTTATTTCTCTTTACCTGCTTAGTCATTATATCCACATTACTGATGATTATTAAATACATTGTGTTAATTGGGGATGTTAATGATTGATCTTTAATCAATTTATCACTGTTAAAAATTTAACTGATTAAAAACGTATTAATCAGGAGCATAGAAAAGGCAGTAATTGCACCTAATTTGCCATTGTTTTGTCTGTCAAGACATTTGTTGAATAAGGAAACTTAATGCTTATTTTCATTGTTAATTAATCTGTTGATTATTTTCATGATTAATCGATTAATTAATCTGATCACAATATTTTCAGTTGAAAAATAGGTCCAAACATATGGACCATGATTGGACCTAGTTTTCAAGTCTTTACTTTGAGGATTGTTTTCATTATCAAATAATCTGTCGACCGCTTTCTTGATCAGTCGATTAGTTGTTTGGTCCATCAAATGTCAAAAATGTAAATGCCAAGACGACGGCCTCAGAAACCAGAAGATATTTACATTTAAGAGGCTAGAATCTGAGAATTTTGATTTTCTCTTTCTCAAAAAAAATATTCAAACCAGTTAATCAATTGTCAAAAGAGTTGACGATTCATTTAAAAAATGATTATTCGATTAATTGTTGCAGCTCTACATCCAATGCACAAATAAATCAGTGATCAGTGATTTGCTCTTTGACTGTTGCCTATCCATGAATGTACAATTATTTTTAATCTTTTTTTTTTAAATTCCTGGCTTAATATGTATATCAGTACTGTATATATTGATTTGCCTTATTTTAGTAAATAATTTTCCTGTTCTATTGTGGCTTTAATTATCTGTATATATATGTTTGGCATGATGGGACTGAACTTTTTCATTGTGCAGCCGTGTTGACAATAAATTGCCTTTATACTTTGATTTAATCTAAAATATTTAATGTTCTTTTATCTGTGTTCCCCTCAGGTGGAATGCGTTTCATCTTTGAACGTCTAGGCGGCGTCCTCCCAGACGTTGGCATCCCTTCTGATGAGGAGAGTGAGGATGAGGATTGGGACTGGGTAGGTATACCAGGTGGGTTGGATGAGCTTTTTGTCCCATTCTTCGGCCCACTCTCCTCTGACGAAGAGGAAGAAGAGACGGAAGACGAGGAGACGGATGAGGAGGAGGATGAAGACCCCGTGGATTATGTCTGGAGTGACTGGTCCACGTCCGAGCATGAAGAGGACCCTGAGGACGACCCTGAAGACCCTCTCATCCAGCTGTTACCACCCGCGGACTTTTGGTTTGGATGGCAGCACCAGGACCCTCCTGCTCCTGCTCCTCCTCCTCCTCCCGAAGATCTCCCCTCAGGCTCTGCTCCCTCAACCTCCGGCCTCAGTGTGTCCACGAAGAGGACCCGGGAAGAGGACGACACCGACCAGGTAGGTATGAAGAGGCAGAGGTGGACCAGCGAGGAGGACAGCGACTCGGATTAGGACCAACGGCCTGTTTGGTGGAGGACTGGAAAACTGACGCCTCAATAAACTTCACACATGGAGCAATTTCATCCACTTTCTAATTCGGAAAGACCAACAAAGTGGACGCTCAAGTTTCAACCAGTAAAATTTAAGCTTTTTAGAACCTTTAGGAAGACAATTTAAGACCCATGTCAGAGTCACACTTGCAAAAAAGTATGTTAATTAATCTTGTATTAATTAATTAATAATTATTTAATATCAGACAATCCAAATTGTGTAATGTAAGACATTTTGTCCACACTTGAAGGTCATTAGTGTTAACTGGCTCCATGTTAGTTTAGTTTTATAGCTGTTTTATGTTTTTACTTATTTAATACAGGATTTTTGCAGGTTTCAACAAATTGATCTTTTTAAAACCTTTTATAGACCTAATTCACATTCCCAAGATATTTTAACATGATTTCAGGATTCATATAATTGGATTGTCGACTTTAAGAATTCTTCAGGACCTGCAGAAACCCTGTCAGTAGATCAGGTTGTCACAGTATGTGTAAATTCAAAGGAACAGGTAAAACACAACATGGAAGAAAATACAAAGAAACACTAGGACAAAAGCTGGAATATTTCACTCCAAGGATAAAGACAACTGGCAAAGAAAGGATGGAAACACACAAGCTAAATGCACAAAGAGGAAAAAGCAAAAACAAGTGGACCTAATTAGTCATCAAAAAAGGTGGAAAAACAAGACAGAGAGGAAATAAAGTCAACAAAAACACGAGGGAGGATTCCTACAAAATAAAACAGAAATCTAAATCTTTTTTAAATCTTACTGTCATGCTGTCATGTATTTTTCTTGAAGGTGTTCATGGTTACCAGACAAAGGTGAGTAATACTCCTGCAAGTCTTCATCTCACTCAGTAGTAATTCAAAGTTGATTTATTTTACTCTCCCTGTTGCTCCGTCTATCTTTAGACACTCTGCATCAACATCCCCACAAGAAGCGAGGCTCTTCATCCAGGATTTCCATGACGACCGAGAAGATGCAGACCAGATGAGAGGGATGGATGACAGGCTGAGTGAGTAATCTCTTCACAGAGACTACAACAGCACCAGTAGTGATAAAAAGCTAAAGTTAACTTTACATATGTGGATTATATACATTATACAAACCGTCTCTAATATTATTCAATACGGCTGCCAACAATACAAAAGTGCTCATCACTTGTTTTTCTGTCTCACAGGGCAGGACCGACTCCTCTGTGCTTTATGTGCTCCTGGAGCAGCCGAACCCGCTCTCGACAGCCTACCTGCTTCCAGGCGCCAAAGCACTGTCTGAAGACCCAGTGAGTAGAACTACGAGCCCCCTGCCTCTGCTCCTCCACCCCTCACACCACCCTCTTCACCCAGCAGCTGAGACGATGAGGAGCCAGTCACGAAAGAGACAGACAGTTCAGGCTGAAGGAGAAAATATTGAATTTGTACTTAGCAGAGGTGGAAAAGGAAAAGTAGGAGAACAGATGCTTGTGTAAACAAAAAAAGTCTCTGGTAAAAGTAGAGGTACTGATTCAACTTTTCACTCAAGTAAAGGTTAAAAGTACAGGCTCTGAAATGTACTCAAAGTATAAAACAAGAAGACATGAAGGACATTTTTTACTGGCTGTTTCTGTGCTAAACTAACTGAACCTTATGTCATATTAATATATTTCAAACTCTGTTAAACTTAAACCGTTCTAACTTAAATTAAAGTTAAAATGAAAGTAGTAGTACAAATCAGTTTTCAATGTCAGCAACAGAACGTGAAAAAGAACACACTTAAAGTCTAATTTTAGGGCTGCACAATATGGTTTTTAAATAATATCTCAAAATGTTTTGGCTACTTGGTGATACACAATATATATCTTGATCCAGATGTTTTCTTTAAAATAACTTAAATTTTCAAATAATTCAAACATGTGATGAACGTTTAGAACATGATGCATTGGTGCAGTTTAAACTCAAATTAGTACAACCTTAAACATCTACTGCAATAAAATGCAACGTGTACTTTAATGCAGCAGTAATATTAATCCAGAAACTTCAGATATAAAAGTAAAACACTGATAGCTGGGCTAGTATATGCTAGATATGGACAAAATCAAATATCACAATATTTTTTTTCCAAATACCTTGATATTAATATTGTGGCAATATTGTATGGATAACTGTTGGTGCTTTAACAAAATAAAAATTAAACTAAATTAAATTAAATTAAATTAAATTAAATTAAATTAAATTAAATTAAATTATCATTGATTCCCTTCAAATGTATTAAAACTAAAGTAATGAGCCTGTTTTGAAAATGTTAAATAAAAAGGTGATTTAAAAATAAATACTCAAGTAAAGTACAGATACCTAAAAAACTCTTTAGTACAGTAACAAAATTTAGTGCTTAGTTACTTCCCACCTCTGGTGTTTAGTTTGTCACATTAAATAGTCCGTACCTTATGTTTACTGATTATCTTCTGAATAGTACAGAGAATAACAGCAAAAGTAAGATAAGTTAAGTAAAATAAGTAAACTAAAATATACAAAATAGGAAAAGGTAGTAGTGGCAATGATGTTGAAAAGTAATTAAAGTGAAAGTAATATTATATATATGATATTGTAGTGTATAAAATAATAAATATAAGACAAACTTTCTAAATATTTTTAAGTGTTATTCAACAATATTATAACTTTTAATATATAATTAACATAGTTCTGTTGTTTGACATGTTAAATCAAATAAATATTGTGTCAAATATGATTCAGTGTGTTTTGGTGTTTCTTTAAAACATTACTGTCACTGTAATGTGTTACTGGAAGTGTGACTTTAAACTCTGGGATTTTGAATTATTTGGTAAATTTGGTAGTGTGCTGCCTCTTGATAACACACCCACTTTTGGACCTTTACACTCACACAATACATCCTTAATTATGGTGCACGAGGCAGCAGGACCCTCAGGAAACGAACAGGAGTGTTTCAATTTGTCACACACATACCTGGAGGTTATTTTGAATCCCTTTTTTACAGTCTTTCTTACAAGGTTCAGCCCCATCATCTCCACAAAAAAAGGTCCAAAAATGTCATTTTGTGTCATTTAATAAATGAGTAAAGTTTCATGTACTTTATTTGATAATTAAGTAAAGGAAAACTGTTAAAATGTAAATGTTGCCTTGAAGTAACCAAGGGCATAGTGGTAAATACAGAGGTGATAAACTGTGGAAAAACTGTAGTTTAATAATCTTGTTTCCCCTCGTAGATAAAACATTTGGTATGAAAATAGATGATTAAACTCTCAGCCTCATTTCAAAGAGGTGGATAAACTGAGTTTACCCCCGACTACACTATCCCATTATGGATTCCCACCATGATATTTTTGGCATAATGTATTTAAGTTAATATGCTGTTAAACCAATATAAGACAGGGTGTTAATGAATTGATTACTATTTCATTTTACTTTAAGCACTGAGCCAAAGGAAACACATCAGGAAATGACTCACTGTCTTGTTTTGAGGAGGGTTCTGATAGTTTGATTTGATAGATTGTTGATGTAATTTTTGCTGAAATATGTTGACACACTTAAACACAGTCATTCCTATAGGCTGTTCCACAATGGTACAATTTTTTTGAAGGTAATATAAGGTAATATATATATATAAATGAGAAGTACAAACAAAATAAATTAGACAATAAGTCTATAAATAAATAGAAAAGCAGCAAATTCTTAAAGCTGCATGTAACCTGGAAATGCTTGTGCATGAGAAATTATTTTAAAATTGTTGCCAATTGACTAATGAGAAGTGTTGTGCTGTACCACCCAACTGTGTAACACTTGGGTGGTTTAATTTATAAGAAAACATAATATTTCATGTTTTATATACTATGGACCTTGGTATGCAAAAGCCTCACTTTGTAAAGCAAGTCACTGCTATAGCCGTCAGATAGTGGAGTAAAAAGTACATTATTGTGGAAAGAAGTAGAAATGTAAAGTGGCATGCAAAATCAACTACAACAACAACACTATAAGCAGTACAAGTACCTCAATTTGTGAGGATTTAGTACTCGAATAAAATATTAAATCTACTTAGTTACATACCATGCTTTTCAAGCATTTCACTGTAATATATCCAGGGTACATGACAATAGATGAAAAGGAATATTGTATTTTACAGTTGGCAAATCAAATGTTTGACTTGCTTCCATTTTTATCATGTATTAAGTTGTTTTGCCTCAATAAAAAGTCTATTTCTGTCTTAATTTTCATTCCGTATCATAATTTTGACATGAAGTCAAAACTCTTACATTAATATCATTAATAACCTGTTGTTCCCTCAAAAAGTCATGAATAATTTCCACTTTCTTTTAAATAGTAGAGATGTAATGGGAATGAAGTGATGTGTTTTTGTACACGTTTGACTTCACTGTGAGTAGTTTTATTTTTTATCCTTTTTTAAAAATCGTCCATTTTAACTGCATCTGCATATTCATTTAAATATATAGGCTGCAGTTAGCAGAAAAGTTGCACAAATGTCTCTGAGCCTCATTGTAGTGTAGAAGTTTTATTTTGAAGTCAGGAAACATTGCCCCCCGGAAGTCAACATGAATGCGGAAGTGTAGCTCAAACCTGTGAGCGCAGTTCACCCGGGTTCACCCTGTGCAAACTGGAAGTTAATATGAATCGAATGCCGTTTAGTTGTCGTTGTAACCGTTTCATACGGTTGGTTAAATTAACATAAAGATTGCGCAGTTTGTTCGTCCGTATCAAATAACCAAATAGTTTGCGTTAATTCCGTTTATTTAAAGTTCATTGTGTCTGATTTCCTTGTGTCGAAGGGTTCATTCAACTTCTGAATCTGACTAAACGCATCTGACTTACACCGTGACAGGTGTACTATGTTTGCATCAGATCGTGCAGACAAGCCGAGAGATGAAATGTCCTGATGGAGAACATCCGGTCACGTCTGAAATTTGGGAATAAAGTCGAAGATGTGAAACTGAGGAAACGAAAATCCCAGCTGTACTCAAAGGAAGATGAGTCTCCTCTTAACGGTGGGACCCCTATATGTGTGATATTTTTTATTTCTGAACAAACCTAGATTGAAGTAATGGTGATCAAAACAATTGAGATGTGACAATGAAAAAAATACCGGTAATATTACTGATATGAAGTTATTTTTATTAACTCCACAGGTGTGCTGAGAGCCAGGGTTGTTGTGTTTTGTGTGGTATTCAGATTGATCAACTGCTTCCTGGTTCAGAGCAGCTTTGTCCCTGATGAGTACTGGCAGTCGCTGGAGGTTTCCCATCGTATGGTCTTCAAATATCCTTCATATTGTCATCTGCAGCATCTGTGTGACTGGACTACTGTGGATTGTTAATGTTATCAGCAACCAGTAACAGTGTAGTAAGTTGTACTGTAAGGAAAATGATCAATATATGTCAGTGTATATTTTTCCCCACTAACCAATTCAATTAATCAGTTCAAGAATTTGATTAAATCATGATGTAATCCCAGATTATCACAAAGTTATGTGTCCACACCACACTAACAATCAAAGATTTAATGACAACACTGTTAATAAGTCTTTGATTGCAAGTGCAGAAGTGTGCAACAGTCTTTTTTGCTTTTTAAGAGTCGAAACTAAAGCAATTTTCCCATTGTTTTCCCATTTTTGCTTAATACATAATTCCACATAATTACATATTTCATAGTTGTGATGTCTCCAATATTAATCTACAATGTAGAAAAATAAAAAAATAAAGAAGAAACACTGAATGAGGAGACGTGTCCAAACTTTTGACTGGTACTGTACATGTATATATATTATTATTGTGCATCCCTAATACAGATTGTTTCATCTGCAGTTTTTCTGTTGTTCAGATGGTGTTACACTGTAACTTGTAAGGATTTCTGGCTCTAGTCACACACACAGTTCTTTGTTTATTTTTATTTAATCAGATAAGTACCAATGAGATTGGGAACCTCTCTTGCAAAGGAGACCTGGCCCAGATGACAGTATAGAAATCTGCAGGATAAAAAGACAAAATTAGGCAACACGGAAAATGAGAGGAGTCATTTGCCAAAGAATTTATAGTAGTTTTGAATTCTGCCAGATATTCCTCAGTTTAATTGGCTAGAGCAGAAAACACAAAAGCTTTCTGAACATCAGGGACAGGCGGTACATATGTGTCTCCTCTCTTTACTTTTTACATCACTACCACATAACAATCTGATTCTGTTTTGTCAGATCATTGAGTGTGTGAATATACAGAAGTAGAAATGTTGGACTGCAGAATCAGCAAGAAGTCACATGTAAATAAAGTTTTTGATTGGCCACTTGCTGTATGTGAATATGTGAAGAGAAGATTGTTCTTTTTTTGTCGTACTATTTTTTTTAGCTTGATATTTTTCTCCTTCTTCTATTATTTTCTGCTGTTACAACCTTAACAGTGTGACTTATGGGTATCTGACCTGGGAATGGAAGGCAGGAATAAGAGGATTCTCCTATCCTCTCTTTTTTGCATTCCTTTACAAGATATTACACTTCCTAAACTACGACTCAGTCTATCTCCTGGCAAGTTCACAAATCCTCTATTCACACAACTTTTATATCAGCACATCTTTATAAAATAAACTTCCTACAGTCACTTTGTTTCACTAATCCTGGTCTGGTTGGTTCTGCAGATATGGCTGCCAAGAATACTTCAGTCACTCCTGGCTGCGTTTGCAGATGTAAAATTCTTCTTCTTCATCCGAACGTTGGAAAATTGTGATGTTGCATCATGGACGGTGAGGAGTTTACCTGTAAACTGATTTGCTGCAAATACAGTGAAGAATAAGTAGAGAGAAGTACTGGCTGGAAGCTATGCAGTTTGGGTTATTATTTTTTTAAAAAAACATCTCACAGGATAAGGGCAAGACTAGAGTCTTCATTTCAGAAAAAACTGAAACAGTTCATCCTGTCCTAATTTAAGTTTCAAAGATAGGAACAAACTATCTTCCTGTTACAAAAGAATTTCCTAAATTCATGGCTTGTCATGTCCTACTTCAAATCTTATAGCTTATCTTAAGAAAATCCTTACTGCAACTGTAAACTTGATTCTTCAGTCGGCTCTCGTCCTGTCATGCTTGACTCTGTGTTTATAGTGGACTCAAGACTGCCTGTATCCATGACAACAGCAGTCTTACCGTACTTGTAAGTGGCTAGCTAGGTTGCGATATTGGACAAGAAAAGACGGTCATTAAATTTTAGTTTTGATGATTCCGAGACATTAAAAACCCCACCTTTCTGAAAAGTTTTCTTCCCAGTTATTGCCTCAGGAGAAAGATGTGAACCAGATTTAGCATACTCAAAATTATTTGTCTTGGCAGTCAATATATACCTATCAATACATGGTCCAGGAAACCTTAAGTGTCATTTCAGTGTTCATGTTGTTCCCCATCTTGTCATAGGTCATACACACCAAACAACAAAGGTGCTGCCATGTTTGAGTTTTTTTTTATTTAGGCTCGGGTCTGTGACATCCTAACTTAGGAAATTCTTTTGTCAGGACAGTTCTGTAAAGGCTAAATTCCTATCCTAAGATACGATATTTTTCCCCCTAAATGCTGTTAGGAAAAATATTTCTGCAATACCAAAAATCTTGATTGTCACCCTAAACTGAGATAAGATAGGATTTCAGACTTAAGAAGTTTCTGTAATGGGGATCTTGAACACAAGTTGTATTCACAGAGGCTTCACTCTCTGCTTAACAGCCTCATCCTGGATCACAAAAGTTTAAACAGTTAAAACAGCCAAAGAGCTAAGAGAACAATAGCAATAATAATATAATAATATATCCATAAAATGTGTCACTTAGTCAAGAAAGAAAAGGGTTGGGAGTCACTGATGCATTCGAAGACTTGGTTTTATGCTCTGTCAGTCACATAAAACACACCACATTTCTCACCATCTCCTCTTGTTCTGGTCTCTAGTTCTTCTGCCATCTGTGCTCGTGGTTCTCATGGTACTGCTGCACCAGGACTCTGACCAACACCATGGAGACCACCCTCACCTCTCTGGCTCTTTTTTACTTCCCCCTCCCTGGGTCCAAAACACACAGCAGGTCTTCACTCATCACATCTTTTGACCTTTTCTCATTTTTAATGAATCTCATCTCTAAAACCTGATTATTTACAGACAAATTCTTGATGTTTTTCCAGCAAAAAATATTTGACCCTGGTCGCCTTGGCTGTCATCGTGCGACCGACAGCCCTGATTGTCTGGTTTCCTCTGCTGATGTACCATTTCTGGTGGGAAGATAACAAACTGAGACTCATCACTCATAAAGTCATTCCTATAGGGTTTGTACTTTTAATCTCCCGTGAACTTATTCTGTATTTCATCCTCATGTCTTTGTTGCATAATACTTTTTTCCCTCATTTGCAGAGTTGTGGCTGTCGTGATTTCTACAGTGATTGACTGTATATTCTATGAAAAGGTAAAACATTAAATCTGTGTGATTTTTAAATTTCACTAACAGCTGTTCATACAGTCAAACTTAACAGCATCTCTCTTTTATTTCAGTGGACCATGGTTCAATTCAACTTCCTGAAGTTTAACGTCATCCACAGTGTGGCTGATTTTTACGGCTCTCATCCGTGGCACTGGTACTTCACTCAGGGGTTCGCTGCTGTGATCGGCCCTCATCTTCCTCTATTTCTTCATGGGTGCACCCTCGCCTTCAAAAGATACAAAGTTCTGTTGGCAGCAGTCGTCTGGACACTCGTCGTTTACAGGTAAAATGTTTGTGTTCACATCCATGGCCTCATATTTATCACATAGAAGATAACTTAGAAGTAAAAAAGTAATCTGCGAAACATGAAGACGAAGACATTTATCACGTCACTCTGCTGCATCCAAGTAGTCCTTGCATGGTCCCATTTCCTGAGCTGGAAGTTGTTCTTCTAACTTCAGTCCCAGTGAACAATTCATGTTGCTATCAAACTATGCTGCAGCAGTTAGAAGTTTTATATTAGAAAGTGATTTTGTCCCAGACTTGTTGCTGCATCAGTGCATTCTCTAAAATCACTAAAATATTGCTTTACCTGACTTGTTATCAGCTAATAAATAACTTTTCTAATTAATCCAGGTCACTTTACGTGGGCAGTAACTAACTCTCTCAGTCTAATACCATATTATTACAAATTACATTTCAGCGAAAATTTGATATGCAATATGTGAATTAATAAAAAATGTACACATTTCCATTAAACATTTTCTTTTGTCAGCCATGTTTCTGCATATACAGCATCAAACAGACAAGTCAAAAACTCCTCAAGGTGCCTTTAAGACCAAAATGTCACTTTTATCAGTTTGATGAGCACGAGTCCTGGTCAGCTGTGATGTCTTTATGCTCTGCAGACAAACTAACATGTTTGAATCCTTTGTTTCAGTTTGCTTCCTCACAAGGAGTTCAGATTCATCTATCCAGTGCTGCCGTTCTGTATGATCTTCTGTGGTGAGTTCTCACATCAAGCATGTGTTTGTGTTCATAAGCAGCCAGATGTGTGTTTTAAACACTTCCTCTACCACAGGGATCTCTCTGGCTCATTTGAAAGCGTGGCGACGAGCTGCGGCGTTCTTCTTGTTAGTGAGTAACCTGGCTGCGGCTCTGTACACCGGTCTGATCCACCAGAGAGGCACTCTGGATGTCATGAGTCATCTTCAGACGCTTTGTGATGTCAGCAGCAGTTCCAGCCCGCCGCAGACAGACGTCCTCTTCCTCATGCCCTGCCACTCAACACCTTTTTACAGGTACAGTCACACCTGAGGGACAGTCTGCAGGTGGTCAGCTGCATGATGGTATCTGAATGATGATGTTATTCTTTAAGGAGGGGAAAGCTGCATACTCGTGACGCAGGGTTTGTATTTGAAATCCTTAAGATCAATGCTCTGACACGTTGATCTTTTTGAAGGCAAAAGGAGCCAAAACATTGATCTCTAGAATACGAGTGCATGTTTGTTTTTTTATAGGTTGATTTAATGAAAAAATTAAGTTGTGACTCTTTTTCCATATTTCAGCTTTGTCCTGTTTCTCACAAAATGCTTAATGTCAAGTTTTCTTTACAGAAGTATTTCAAACCCTGGTGGCCAAGACATTTAAAATCTGTTTCCAGAATTTTCAAAATAAAACTTTGGAAATGTGACCAAAGCTTTAAGTTAGAGAACAATATAAAATCAGAAAACTTCACACTCCCTGTCCTCAAGGGCCATCTAGTAACTGTTTTGAAAATTTCGACCATATATACTCCATGGTAACCATGCAAACCAAACCTCTTAATGAGCATGGTGTGATATAGTTGTAAGCTTAGAGCAATGAGCTGAAATTATTTATCAGCTGTTCAAAATATTCAATTAACGGTGACAAAACCTGTTTTTCTTTTTAACTTTTTGTAAAGACTATAAATATTTCTACAAAACCCTTTTTAAACTTTGCTAAACTTTCCAAACTTAAAAATTTTAAATGATATCAGAAAATATCTGATCAAGCTCTTTAACCGTGTATATATTATTTTTTTTAGGTCTTTATGTAGGTGCAGAGCCCAGCCCTACTAGTGTTACCTATTTAATGTTAATATATCTGAAGCTGAAACTATCTACACACCTTTACAAAATAACTCTCAGAAAGTAGAACTCTGTACCTCATCTTGAACTCGACCTGACCGACGGCCTCAGAGTGAAGTGAAAGACTGATGCTACATGCAGCAGCTGATGTTTCTCTCTCTCTCCGTGTAGTCATGTCCACTGTCCGATGAAGATGAAGTTTCTCGAGTGTCCTCCAGACCTCGGAGAGGAAGGTTACGTCGATGAAGCAGAGAGATTCTATGACGACCCTCTTCACTGGCTCAGAACTTCATTTCCATACAAATCTTCTCTACCAACACATCTGGTTTTCTTCGATGTCTTGGAGAAAGTAAGATATTCACTAATGATATTTATCTATATAGTATAACAGTACAAAACTATAAGTGTCTAAATCTGTGTTTTTTGTTGTAGGAAATCTCTGTGTTTTTGCAAGGAAATAACTTTGTGAGGACAGCAGAAATATTTCATACTCATTTTCCTGAGGGAAAAGTTGGAGGAAGCATCTTTATTTATGAAAGGCACTGACAAACACTGGAACAATGGCAATTTTCTTTCCTTAATGTCTTATGGTATGGATTTTCTACTGAAATAAACATTTTAAACTCAAATGTTTTTTATGAAATTTCACTTGTCAAATGTGTTTTGTTTTTTAAATTATTCACAACTAAATTTGGAGTGAAATTATTTTTCCAGTTTTTTTAACACATATAAATAAATAAAATCTGCCAGGTCCAGTTAAAACAAGCTCAAGGTGGAATGTTAGAAACTGCTTTTTAACTCTGAAAGCAAATTAACAACCCCTCACACACCTATCTTTGTAGCAGCAAATGAAAACAACTACATAACTGTACATGAAACATCCAAAATGTGGCATGTCTGTTTTTTATAGTTTGATTCCCACTTTTAACATTTTCTGCTCAATAGTTTGACGTGTATTATTAAACATAAGTCCTATTGTTGAGGATGAGTATCGATGGTGTTTCAGCAGGAAATCTTCATCAGGTCCATAATTTATAGGCCAAAATAAGAGCGTGTCATTTTCACATTTGGAAAACGTTAAATGAACTCACACTTCTACTGTTACAAATGTGCAGATGATGTGAAATATATCACATCTTTCACTCAAACCTAATAACGACTACTTCACTTACCACAAAACAGATCAAGGACATTCAGTAGCATTAAGAAGTTAACAATGTGCAAACTTACAAAAAAAAAGGAGACTTTGCATCTAAATACAACCCAAAATAGAATTTGCAACTATACTATTAAACCAGTTGAGATATTTTCAGTATTTGGGATCAAAAGGCATGGGACCAAGTTCAATTTTCACATCCGCCATGTGTCTGTCTGCATTTCTTCCTGATCGGCTCCACTTGCGTTCACTGTGTTGTCGAGATTTGGCTCTGTGATGCTTTCGCTGGTGATGCTTCGCCCTCGACTCCTCCTTTGAGTCTGCATCGGGTCTTTCAAATGGCCCGCTGTGTGATTCAAGCACAGAATATAAACAGCATGAATGAACAATGCGTTAAATTCATAAATAGTGTATGTACAAGCTGCAGCATGACAACGGAGGGAAATGGAAACCGTATTTACAAAACAACCAAGTTTCTCTAAATGGAGATAAGTCTAGTTTCTGTTAACTAAGAAAAATCTAAAAATAGGGAAATACCAGTCATAAAAATCTAAAAAGTAATTCTAAAAGTTGCTCCAAAGTCTAAGAGAAGTTAGAGGCAGTCCAGAAAAGTCCTCAAGTCAGTAAGAGTGAGTTTAAAAAATCATCTCAACAACAAATCAAAACAATCCAGTAACAACAGAGATGAATGCACCACAACTGTCCAGTATTTAAATGCTGGAGAAATGCTGTTTACAGTGATGATGAACTTTAAGCTTTTTAAACCCCAAATGGTTCAACAGTTAATTTCTGTAGTAATTAAAATAGACAAAATGGATTATGCTATCCAGATCTATTTTAATAAACAAGTGATTGAATTTGTCATTTGTCAAGCAAAAAACACAAATAGTGGTTTCCATTCACTATTATGGAAAGGTTTTTGTCTACATATGTTGAATTGTATTTTTGCTCATTTACAAATTTCACATTTTTGCATGTCCAGCTGACCACTGACTTAAAGACTCTGTGGGTTCAGCTACCTGTTAAAGTCTTACTGTATTTTATAATCTGGACCCTATTTTCATATTTTTTGTGTCCAATGTGACTAATGCAGACATTTTCTTAAACTGATCAACTCATGAGTGAATGTGCTGCAAACTCAACAAACTGTTTTGGTCTTTCCACTGCTTCACAATCACCAACTCTGGTTGTTTGGTAAAAATAAAATCACAATTCACTGCGTTAGATGTGAAAATATTCTGGCTCTACAGATTGTTCTTCCCCACAGCTTCTCTGATGTATGGTCACCCTCTGGTTCCTCTCTGGATATTTTCACAGCTAACAGTGTGAATTGAGGGTTTATTTTGATCAAACCAAGAAAGTTTTGGTAAGTTTATTTTGTTTCTATCAAGTTTGAATTAAGTGTGTTTTATGATGATAAAATTACTGTTTCTGTAAATAGAGTCCGTTTTTGTTTTTTTTTTGCTGAGAGCATAAAAAACAGTTTCTGGTTGAACAAAAAGGATCCTACTCTTTGAAGAAGGTCTGTCTTTGTAGTGACCCTTTCAATTATGTTGTTAGACACTCAGAATAACAATGTGCGCCTGTCAGTGACAAAACAAGCACTTTTAGTAAACATAATTGAATGGTTCGTAATTGCCCATAAGCATTATCTTGTACCTTTGTTTCACTTCTGATGGCTGCAGCAGTTTCACTCAACAGTGGACCAGTCAAAAAAAAAAAAAAGCTGTTGCCATTAGTCACTGTGACACAAAAACATGAGAAAATAGAGTCCAGGTTGAAAAATACAGAAGTTGCTCTTTGATTGGAATTAATAATTTGGCAGTTTACCAATTCAACACAGTTTTAAGTATCAAATTAAGATTTTGTTCTTTGGAAGTTCCACAGCAACCGTGAAAAGTTAGCTGGTTGCTTTTAGCATCATTAAGGTGCCCGTCTTTGTGAGTACAGCCCTGGCAGACTTACTTTGGGCCATAGGTTTTTGTGTAAGCCTCTCCAAAGAAGTGCCGGTAGACATAATCATCTAGATCTCCAAACACATCATCATCAAGTCCATGATACTCGTGCATGTCGCTCAGATAGTCCTCAACTCCGCTGACAAAGTCTGTGAATAGCATGCGGTCGTGAATGAACAGACCGTTGTGGAAGAAGTTGTTGATGAACATCTCCAGGTCTTTCCAGTGGTGGAAGTGGTCGACCTCCTGCTGCAGGTAGCTCTGCAGCAGCTGGTGAAACTCGTCGGCTCTGATCGGCTCCA
>JAJHUR010105503.1:896-20570 GCA_027495735.1 Lutjanus campechanus
GGACCCCCCCCCCCCCCAAACACACACTTTTTTTTTCTTTGTGCAAGTAAATAAACTTGGTCAACCCTTGTTAACATGTCCACATCATATTTTTCATGTGTTACAAGACATGTAAAGTTAGCAAATCTCTAGCTAACTAATCTCTAGCTGATGACTCATGTAAATTAGCTTGATCATTAGCCACCGTTTTTAGCTAACATTAGCTACTTTAAGATATGAATAAATGTCTTTTTTTACAGGTCCCCCCAGCAACATCGTTTAACCATCTTTCAAATCTGTTTTTTTTTCAACATAGATGAGCCTAGCACATAGCATAAGTACATAAAAAGGAAAAAAAGAGATGTTGACCAAGGTAACATCCTTGCTCAACTGTCACCGGAGCACAGAGCGAATAGGGCCGTGACTTAGGAAGAGTCAGTAGGGCAGAGAAATTAAAATGACAAATGCTAATTAAACTCCAGACATACCCCTGGTACTCAATGTACTTGTAGATCATCCCAGCAATGCCCATGGCCACAATAGCATAGTACCAGGAAGAGATGAACATAAGAGCCAGACACATACTCATGCCAAGGAAGGACAGAGCCCTGTGGGTGCAACACAGAAAGCCTGAAGTTAGGTCTTTTTTTTTTTTTTGCACACCAAGAACAGTAACATTATTTACAAGTCTACATAATACATCGGTCTTTCAAGGTAAGTGTAGCATACATATTTACAGAGGTGATTTGAATGCCTGCGTCAGCTGGACTGGGAAGAATGTACTATGCTCCCACACCATGTAAGGTGAAGTGGAGATAAACCTGTACTCACCAGTGGTAATATTTAAACCTTGGCCTCCAGTTCGGTGTGCGTAAAAGAGTCTGAACAGCACAGGCTAAGTTGACAAAGAGATAGCACATCAAGAAGAACCTGTTAAATAAAGACAAAGAGAATTCTCAATAAACTTGACATACTGTAGATAATGTAATATCATAAGTGATGTACACTATGTGTATGAGTGAAATTAATGTGTCACGTATGTGTAGTATATACTTAACATTTGCCAAATTCTTGGCATGTGTGCTTACATGGACAGAATAGGAGCCACCATATCCAGTGAGGCAATAAGGATGCCCAGCTCAGCTATTAGACCTGTCAGTAGTAGTGCCCATGTAGGCTCTCCATTGGTCTTTCCATGACCAAACACCTGAAACAAAAATTCAAAACCTTCACATGCAGCAATGCAAATCACTTCTACTTTGGTACTGGAATATATTCAAATAAGCTTGCCAGTCAGATATTAAAAGCAAACATACTGAATGTCATCATATGTTTTGGAAACAATAACAAAACAGACTGTGTGGTAACTTTTGTCTATTTAAGACATTTCTATCTTGCAGCAAGTTAATGGCATTTTTCCAATAGACGGGAAATGGTTACACAATGGATCATCAATGGTGTGTTTGTCCCACCCTGAGGAAAGGAATGATGTTGTCCTTGGCGATAGCCTGCAGAAGTCTGGGAGCCCCAGTGAGGGACTGCAGGCCCGCCCCGACTGTAGAAAAGAACGAGCCAATGACAATAACCCACGGAGACGGCCAGGAGAGCGTTCCCACCACCAAGTTTTTTCTAACAGCGTCCCCAAACCTGCAAGTACAAGCAGAATGAATGAGACTTTTATGATGGAATTATCTTTTTTCTTCAGTTCCATTTTACTTCATAAAAAGTGTTTTGATAAAGCTTGCAGTAGGACACAAATGATCTTACTTGTCCCTCAGGACTACTCCTTCAATGCAGGAGCCAAACAAGACCACAGAACTTAAATCTGAATACAAGAGGTCAAGGAGCTCAGGGTGACACAAAGATGTATATCAAATTTGCTTTCATTTCTAGGACTGGAGGAGTAATTTTGTTTGTGTTATTGTGTGCAGTCACCAAAATAAGGATACAAACAAGAGAAGTAGTTGTAATAGCTAAAATAGTTCCCACAGGGATGGACTTTTGGGCATCACGGAGATCACCCGATCTGTTGGAGCCTGCCATGATACCTATAAGACCAAGCAGACAGTGGATAAAAACAAAGTAAAGGACATGTAAAAACAGTTCAACTGTGACCCCTTCTGGCTGGATTAGACAGAAGTTTAATGCCTCCCTAACTGTGGCATCTGCAGAGCAGTTTTACTGTGTGTGAAAAATGACAACATAGCAGGTAGTTAAAGTTACAATTCCTATTTGATGGCTTAATACTGCATCAAAAATCATGTCTGCATTATATATTTAAGTTTCAATAGGTCAGCCTCTTCTTTACTCTGCACTAGTTGTCACAAACAAATAATCTGCTTTAATATCAACAAAAATCATTTTACAGTTTCATACAGACTGTAGACTGAGGTTTGTGTCATAGCAGGACTTTTTCTGGTTTTCGGCGTTGATATACCTGTGGCAGATGGAAAGAAGATTCCCACCAGGAGTGTGAACGATGTAGCGATGTCTGCAGACACATACATGCCAAAGTTCTCCATGGCACCATGGGCATCAACTGACTGTAGCCCTGGTTTCTCTAAGATCTCCCCTTTCTGCATGTAGCTGCCCCACATGTTTTCTAACAGAGAACAGACATTTAAATCATGAACACTGAACATGAACAGGCAACCAATGAACATTAGAAGAGAGTGGCACCCTATCACTGAAAAAAAAAAGAAAAAGGAAATCTGAATGATATATTAGGTTTGCCACATAATGATTTCTAATTCTTAAATTCTTTAAATTGTGCAAAATAAAAATCGACCTTTAATAGGTTTATTAACACTGTGTTCAATATTCAATATAATAATGATATACAGTATATGCTTGGAACATTAAGACTGCCTTACACCAACAACAATAATTCAATCTAAGATTAGTTCTAAACAGAGTTTAGCAAAACTAGATTTAAAATCAAGCAGGGCTCAGCTACACAATTGAAAACTAATCTGTTTAGCAAATCCGGGTTTATTGATGTAAACTGAAATTACATAGAGATTAACTAATGTGGAGATGCTTGTTTACCCAAATTAAAATAAATAAATACATTTTTAAAAAGAGAGTTGTCAGGACCTAGTAAAAATAAAAGAGGGAGGAAATATTAATTTTTGGCTGCTCTGCATTCCTCAACAAAACTTTACATCGTTTGTTAGCTACCTAAAAATTAACAAAATGTTATATTGCTTGCTAGCTAACTAAAAAGTTAGTTAGACTAGTTAGCCTAGCCTGGGCTTAGCAGAACAGCTTTAATTTCTCCTCCTTTTAGAAAAACTTGTTGGTTGAATTAAGGGAGAAATATGACTGAATAATGGAAGACTATAGACAATGATAAATTTACCTCTAATAATCCCGCTGCTCAGTCCAGGGATGCCCTGTATCTCTGTCACATTGTTCTGGATGAAGTAGTCATCACACTGAGTGCTACTCATGTTCCCCGGCAGACAGAACCTGTCCCACAGCTGACTTGGCACCGTGATGTTCCCCTTTATCACAGTCTTAGCGCACACATCAAAGCGATCTCTCACTAAAGTCCTGTTTCCCAGCATGCAGATCCTACAGCAATACCAGGGACAAAAATAAAATTATTACAATGTTACCCATCATTATTTCCACCACCAATACCATCATCACGGTCCTCATCATATACCTTTTCTTTATCATCATAAGTTTAGTCAGGATCATTTCAACACATTGATAGTGATAAGATGGACTGTAGGCTTCAAAAGGAAATATCTAAGTATTGACTGAAAAATCACACTGCACATAACTGATGGCAGAGAAAAAGCCCACTCAACTACTAATTCTCCATCAAGTTCCCCTAATTTCACACTACTTCCTGTTTCATGCATATGTTTACTATATTCTCTTCAGACTTACGGGAATTCTGGTGGGTGAGTCATGGATTTGATTGCCCCAGCATAGATGGAGACAATTGAGATAATGACGCAGGCGAGGAAAAGAGAGGCCAGCTTGTTGACATACTTCACGCCAACAAAAACCACCACAGCCATAAGGCTGAGGCAGATAGAGCCGTAGACTCGCATATTGTTCAGCATGGCACTGTCACTCCCATGGGGGTCTGTGGCATGAAAGATGGCTGCCTGGGGGACCAGATATTTCTGAGGGGAAATAAAAACAGGACAGTTACTGCATATCCTACGTGTAATGGCTGATACAGTTTAATGTAGAGGAGTGTTCAGGGATCATATTTTAGCAGCAAATGTGAGCGGGAATATAACCATAGAATACTATTCAAGTAAACTGACCAAGAAGATTTCAATGGCCCCCAGTATGTACATGGCAGAAGCAAAAGTAGTGCCCAAGTAGAAGCACAGGCCCACAGCTCCTCCAAACTCTGGACCAAGGGAGCGTGAGATCATGAAGTATGCCCCTCCAGCTACAACAATAAAACAAACTGTTAAACACACACAAAGCCACTGGAGAGCCCATAATTTGTACAACATGCAGTGGACACAGAAGTGAGTTTCTGCTGCCCCCAAGTGGAGAAATATATAATAGAAGATTTTAACTTCTAAAACTATACAGAGCGGTCTGGAGATATCAAGCAGAGATGTGGTGGACTCAAGTCAGAGTCGAGTCACAAATTTGATGACTTTAGACTCAACTTGACAAAATAATACAAATAAAGAGAGACTTGCAATTTGCCTTGAACTTTAACAGCAATGACTCGTGACTTCACTTGGACTTGAGCCTTTTGACTTGAAAATACTCAACACCTCCCCCCAAGCCCAAAGATTAAAAAGTATGATATTTAAAAAGTGTGAATCCACAAATTATTTCATTTCCCTTCATTGCTCGAGTCATGTTACTGAGTTCCAGTTGGACAAAATGATACCAAAGATCATTTTGTTCATGCAGGCCTTCAAAAACTATGAGGTGGTCAACAAAATTTGAATTGCGAAAAACATGCTGGTCAAAAAATTACAGAGATACAGCATCTTCCAACTTTCACAAAGAACGGTAATTTGAGGCCAAAATGACATAGTTCATGAGCTAATTCTTAACTAATGTTAGATTCACAGCAAAGTAACTTTGTAAATCAGTGAAACTGAAAACTTGAAGGTTGAATATTATGACTTGTTAAACTCAAAATTTAGGACTCGGGACTTGACTCAGAACTTGAGTGCAAAGACTTGAGTCTTACTTGTGACTTGCAAAACAATGACTTGGTCCAAGCTCTGATATCAAGGTCCAGTAAGTAATTATTTGACAAGCAGTTTACAACCCAAAAATGCCAATTTGGCCACAAAAGTATTTAACCTTTTAATGTGCTGCATAAATGTATGTTGAGGGACAAAATTCAAAGTATTACCTGGAACAACACCATTAGTAGCAATGGCACTCATTGATATGGCTGTGAGCATCGTCTGCAGTGGAAAAAGGAAAATATGATTAATATGGGAGAGGACCCACATACAGACGTCATAGCAACTTGTGGGTGTTACATTAATATCCTCTGATCAAATATTTAGCATGTATGGCCTGGGAGTTAATAAGATCACAGTATTTGTTATGTAATAAAGGTAATAGAAGCAACTTCTAGTCTACTACTGCTAATTCTTTACTTTAAATATTTGCTGTTGCTTGTGCAACCATGTGGATTCTATTGACTGGTTTAGCAATAAAAGCTGACCCACATTGCTGGTGGAATCAACCCAGCGTAATAGTGGGTGTGTGTTTGAGTACAGTACAGTATGTCTTTGTGAATGTGTGTGTGTGTGTGTGTGTGCGTGCGCATACTGACACATGAGCAGCACATGAGGACGATCAGGAGGGACTGCATGATGCCAGCCATCCCAACAATCCACGTAAGTCGGAGAAAAAGAATGACACCAAAGATGTTCTGGAGACACGGCAGGTAGACTCCCATCAGAGTGCCCATGTTGGGAGACTGATGGAGAGAAGGAGGGGGGGTTAAGGGGGGGCACCGAGAGAGAGGAGAGACTATTGACCATGACATTTCAGGAAACAAGAGTATTGATCATTAGCATTGATTGATGTACTTTTTAAAGGTCATTCAATCATGTTATCAGCTCTTTCCATGTATGCAGGTCTTGCACAGTCACATTCTGCCTGCAGAGCGTGCAGTGGCATAAGCAATCAATCAGCAAGTCTTAATACAAAACTAGAATTTGGATAGCGAAGCCGGGAGAGAGCCAGAAGAGAGCCAGAAGTGGAGGATAAAGTTTCTAAATACGTGACAAAAAACAGTGAGGCACAGTGTTCCTCCGTTGTGCCCCAGACTCCTGACCTTGGGGGTCTTCCTACGTGAGGCCTGAGCGCTCTCCTCCTCCTCATGCTCCTTGGCTCCCTGGGTGATGTTGGTGTAGCTGACCAAGCGGCTGAGCAGAGAGGAAACCTTCGGCCGGATGTCCAGCTCTTCCTGGAAGAAGGAAGGAAAGGGGGAAGAGGTTAAATGAATCAGTTTGGTTTCAGTGCATCATCTGACAGAAATAAGGGGAAATAAAAACAACAGACCTCAAACAAAGCCAGGTTCTTGTCATAGAAGTCATTTTTCTTGCCAGCATCGGCACTGCTGAGAAATGGGCTGTCTTCTTTATGGTTCCCATGTCCTATTAAAGAAAATAAGAAAGACATGATGAAGAAGATGCTTGTTTACTGTAACAAGCAGACTTTCATGGACAGTGTCAGCGCCGATTCAAAGGCTTCTCTAATGTAATTAAAGATGGGGTAGGCAGTTTATTCATGGTGCCTTTGGGCTAAAGTTCCATAATAACTTATGCTCCTTCTCTTGGTTCTGTTTTTAGGCTTTAAAAAATCTAGCCTGTGACAAGAAACTTTGGCCAATTACAGGTGAGTAAGATAGTTGGTTGACTTTTGAGTCTCATTCCCAGGTCATCAAATATTTTTGCTTTGGGAATGAGATTCAATCACCTTCAAGCCACCGATCCAAAGTGTTGATAATTTGACAACCGGGGAATGAAACTTCATAATCAACTATCCTTCTCCAGAACTGCTTATTTTATTTTTTTACTACTAATTCTTTTATTTAATTTCTTTTTTTGGTTCTTTCACAAGTGGTACTTAGTAAAATAGTGATATAAGATAGAAGAAGATATAATATATAGTTTAATATTTATAGAATAGAATAGTAATAGAACAGAGATTCTTTAAAAAAAAAAGAAGTTAATTTACAAAGCAAGTTATTCTTTTAAATATTAAAATATCTAAATAAGCACAAGAATTCATTACAGTGACAAGTTACATTAGAACATCAAGCGACTGTTTGTGAGCTGATGTTCCCTCAGATACAGTGACACAAAACAGATCAGCTTTTGAAAGTAAAAAGTGATGTAGGAGACAATCATGTGCCAGTAAAACCTCCAAAGCCCGTGTTTAGGAAATATGACACTGAATAGAGTAAATGTGGATTCATAACACCATAATTATTTTTTCTCCTTTTTGTCATGTTATATATTTTCCTTATTTATTTGGGAAAGTGATCTTTAGGATTATTTTAACAACAAGATGCAGGACTTAAGTTACAAAAGGTTGAGAACCCCTGAAATAGAATAAGATCAGTTGTTGGAAACTAAGCATTTGTATCTATTTCTAGATTTAGAATAAGAAGAAAATATTTCTTTTGGTCAAAGAGTTTTCAATATGGCATTAAAGAGATAAAATCTCCATTCAGAAAAAACAGCTCAGCAGCATTGCCTGTCCACAAATTAGACAAGAAAAATACAATTTTCTATACCAATTCCAGTTTTTCCATAGCAGTCCTTTTCAATAGTCGGTTTTTAACATTCACTGTTAATTATAACTCAAGCATCCTAATAATACCCATGTAGCAGTAAACCTTAGAAACAGAATTCCTGCAGTGAAGCTGCAGTGAAAGGCCAAAAGCAGTACAGACCGACAAAGTGAAGTCTAGGTGATAAACAAGCATATAATTAGATTTTACTCTCATTAACTTCTGCTTTTGAAGAAAAGAATCAAGCAGAGATGAGCTCACTGCCTGAGGCAATTACTGCACACAAAGTTGCACTGCAAACTTCATCACATACACATTCACACTCACAGGCATGCACATACCTCATTACCTAGAAATTACCTAACCCTGGATTATTAGAGCATGTAAACTTTAACACGGCATCTCAGAATCCAAATTAATCCTGCAACAAAAAGTCTGCCAACTTACTGAGTGGGCATGAAATAGAAAACATATTCTTAGCTACACTGCAAATAGACCAGCTCTGGTGCAAGTGAGCTGGTTGAGCTTCAACCGTGGTCTTCACTCACCTGTGTTCTGTGTCCCACTGCTGCTGCTATCAGTGTGGGTGAGCATAGTTATGAGCTGTGTGCAGCCTGAAACACAGGACTCTGTGCTCTAGCTGGGGGAATTGTCGATTACTATCCGGGACACCCGGTCACCCAGGGTGAATACTCATTCAGGGGCCTGATTTAACACATGGTGCACAGTGAGGGGGGTGAGAGGTGGGGAGTGGAGGATACAGTGGTAAATCACACACATACACACACACACACACACATCTGCTCATGGGGATATAAGAGCCTTGGGCTGGATCAAAGGCATTCAGTATTACAGTGTCTGTTCTAAGAATGCATAATATGTTATGTTTTTTTTTACAGCCAATATGATAACCGATTACCTGTGTCTCACTGGTAATACCGATCACATAATTGATACATTCACATTTTCATATTTTTAGAAGAAGTTCATATGGAGTTATGCACATGTGAGGGTATGACAGGCTACGTTTTGATGTGTAGCGATGATTTAATATTCCACAGCTCTGACCAAACCAATCTAACTGACATCACTATTATAACAAACACAAACAGCTCAGTTCTGACTCTTTAATTTATTTTTTCTATAAAGCGCATTCGAAAAACTACTTTGGCTTTTCTTTAGCAGTTTGCCTTAAAAAATCAAATGAAATGCTTTGTAATAATCTGTCAAACCAGAAATAATTATCAGCTATAACTTTGTTATCAGAATAATGTAATGTAAATGAAAATGTAAATTTCCTATTATCGGACAATAATTTCTCACCTCTCATATTTATCATGCATCCTAATTTGTATTTCTACATTGTACTAATGTTCAGTCTGGATAAGTCTGAATGTATTAAAAGTCACAAATTCTTTATTCTATATTCTTTGTTCTAGGAATGCAGAAATATGCAAAACAATAAGCATGACATGACGTTTCATTTCTCAGTTAAAGGACTGTTTCAAAATGACTAAAGGGTTCACAAATCTGAAAAAAATTAGAGGCATGAAGGCCAAATTCACACCGGCCTGTCGTTCCAAACCCTGACAACTACACAGCTGGACTGCAGTGATGACTAGGAAGAGATCAGATTAAAAATTATGCCAACACTGTCCTCTAGTGTCATCTTGCTGTCATTGAAATGGGATAAAAAGAAAGTATCTGTGTCTGGAGCAAGAATGAGAGGAGACCACTGCAGATGAAATAGAGGCACCGATTGACTTAAAGAGACATCTGTTTTGGGGGCAATGCAGATGGATTTTACTCCACAATTAGCCATGAAGTGATATATGTTCAGATGTTTCCTGGCAGTTTCTCAGGGCTGCCCCAAACACTGTGGTCCACATGACCATCCTAATTCTAAGACCCAAAATAGTCCAGCTCATTCCATTTGTTGGACCAGCACAGTAAAAGTCACCTCAACAATGGGGCTGATGAGACAGTGGGGGTCTCTCTGTCATTAAATGTCTAATTAAAAAGATTAAAGATTAACTGGCTTGTTATGAAGGCACACAGGAGTCATGCTGGTGCCCAGAACAGTACAGAGGCTTTACGGCGACGTGTACCAACATGTCACCTGTGCTCCCACTGAAACAGCTCCCAACCTCATCCAGGAGATCAAAGACTATCGGTGCCATAGCACAGACACATTAACAAAAGGGTGTATCAAGACAGAGAGCTTAAGCAGCAGAATACATGACTTTTACTTTCTGACTATCTGAAGACAAACATTCAAGATATTGCATCTGTTTACCCTCCGTTTCTCAGCAAAAAAGTTTAGCTTTGGTGTTGTGGAGTACTGAATATTGTACTTACAACCATGACAGAAATAATAAAAAATAAAAATAAATATATGTCGTGTTCCAAATTGCATACTTTCTCGTTTTTGTGTGTCTGTACTGCAGCTGCCCTTGCGTACTGTTGCATGCAGTATGTAAATAATTAGGACATGCTACTTTGTCAGGACACTGCACCTTGAACTTTGACCCTCTTATTGATACATATGTCTCAGTCCGAAGCGTGAAATTGGAATAAAAAAATAAAAAAATGTGATTTGGAACAAAATATTTAAAAAGCATACATTGGATTAATTTTCCTTTCAGACAAATTAGAGCTTTGAGCGACTGTATTTATAATTGCCAGAACTGGCAGCAGCTTTTATGCGTAAGCCACCAGGGCAACAAATAAACTACCATACTTTTGTCTCCCATCTTCTAATTGTTGTCCAGTCCAACAAGACAAGTCCAAAGCAAATGTTTTGACAGACTATGTGTCAGGGATGTCTGGGTATAATTCGCTCAGTTGCCAGAGAAGATTGTTATATTGTCAAGTCTTTTCAAAGTGCAAAGAACATGACTTGTAAACAAAAACAAACTCAGGGCAAATGTACAAAGACAAAATCCATATGATTTATGATTTGTTAAAGGTCCAACAAACAACTTTCACAATAGCGTCTTCCGCAAAATGACTTTTCACCAAACAGGTCATTAGTTTGTTTATCTGCACTGCACAGTGTGCTCGGATGGAATTTTTTGGAGTATTCAAGAGTTCAAGAGAGAAAGAAACTTCACAGTAATGTGTGTGTGCACTTTCTAAAGCCGATTACACATGGAAAACAATATCACTGTCCATTAGCTTCTTAGGGTTTGAAAAAGCCTCTTTGCTAAACTTCCTCTTTAATAAACATTTAAGACTTAACACCGAGAGGCAGAGAAGTAGTCCAGCTTAGCCCGCTTTGATTTGTGCAGCTAGTTGGCAAGAATGTTCTACTGATTATGTGTTTGGAGGTGGTGTGTGTGTGTGTGTGTGTGTGTGTGTGTGTGTGTGTTTGTGTATGTGTGTAAGAGAGAAAGTATAAGAGAGTATATATGTGTATATCATTTGCTCCCTCTGCATGCCTTCAAAGCACAGTTCGATTGGGCTATATGCCACTGGGGTTGGGCAAACATGTTCCAACTGTTGCATGGCAGCAGCTCAAACGGTTAAACTACTACTTGTCCACTGTATTCATGTCATTATATGTTTCTGTGCCTGTAAAATGATTCTCCCCACTCCCAGAGCCCCTCTGACTTCTTACAACTGTCTGTCCTCCACCAGCTTTTCAACTCGCTGTGTATGGCAAAATATAAAACAAGCAACCAATCCTATGACAGAAAAACTCTGACATGACTTATTTGGAGTGTTGCGTTCTGTATATGGGAACTAGGCCAGCTCAGTCAACATGATCTCAAACCTCATTTCCATTACTCATAAGCAGGAGTTGACAAAAGCAAAGTCCAGCTGGATCATTATGTGTTTGCATTTGTATACAGTCCAGAGCTAACACAGCTAACATTTTATTAGTTACAGAATGGTGTGTCTGTGTGGAGGTAGGATAGCATTGGGCATGATATTTGTCAAACCTGCAAATATGTAACTGGGGCATGACAAGTGCACCTATTCTCCCATTATGGTGCAAGTTGAGGGCAAGCCAGTAAAATACCAAACTTGAATAAATGCCTATATGTTCATGAAAATGTGTGTCTCAAATCAAAAAACAGAATTGTAGAAACATGCCAGGCTGGCATTAACAACACAACTACAACTAATACAATGGATAATGGGTGTGTTAGATTTTAAGCAGCTGCACTGAGGAGGTGGGGGCCCCCAAATCAAATTCTGCATGGCCCCATAATGTCTTGGGCCGGCCGTGTTGTACACTGATATCGGTACTCTTTTGTAGTACAAATCAACATCCGGACACTGTCACTCACAAATGGTGTCATTTACATGTATTGCTAGATAGATATGGTTACAGTATACAGAGGCATGTTGCTGGGCAAGTTAAAAAAGTTAAATCATTTTGGTTTTCAAAAAAGTTTTAAATAAAATTGTTTGGTTTTGTACTTTTTCTCCTCCCTTGCCTTGCATGAAACAATGTAATTCTGCTGTAGCAATAGGCCAGTGTTAGCTGTAATGGCTGTGTTTCAAGCGGAGCTGCATCTGAACAGAGCAGAGGAATGCTAACCTGCTGAGTTGTACAGCAAAACATATTAGCTTTGATGTGTGCTAATGATGAGAAAAGGACGGCAGCTCAGCCTGATTACCTCAGGGGGTAAAGGTGGGCGGGAAGAGGTGCATCGTACAGCAGACTTTCAAAAGACACAAATTAACTAAATGCGTTTGTCAGTGGGTGTAGAACTAATGACTAAACAAAGTGTGGTTTGTACAGGAGAATTGTCTGTCTGCAGTGGCTTCACAAAATGGTTTCATGCACTTAATGAAGTTTAAGCTGTACATTTGCTGCACACACAACTCATACTCATAAATGTTTGCTTTGAGTGAATGTTACATGCATAGATCATCAGACTGTGCAGTTCATGACACAGATAAACAGTCACAGGCTTGTTTATCTACATATATTCTACTGTATGTTACATAATATCATAAACAGCAGACTACCATGGAGGTAAACAACATGCTGCTAAATGTTTGTCAGCATCAATGAATGAAGGGAAAGTGAACAACAAGATTCCCTACAAAAATAGGCCTACTTAAGTATTAAGAAAGGCCACAGATGTTACCCCTGTTCAGAAATCACAGTATGAGTTCTGTTATGGCACTTTCAATTATCATCCCGAGCTGTGGGATCCACTGTTTCATTGTAGCTCATGAAAACATTGTATGACAATGTCCAGAAAGGACTGTTTCTTTGTACTCCTTGTACTATGCCTCTACCAGTCAGTCAAGTTGCCATTTACATCCATGTCTGTCCAGACTCAGATTTTGAAGTCTTTTAACAAAAGTTAAACAGTGTATTATTTTCTAAAAAGGTAAGTTATCACTGTATTGACATGTATGATTCTAATCAATAATTTCCAGTGAGAAACATGTTGTCTTCACTTAGAGATTATTTTTACAGCAAAGTACAGGTGACTTATAGAGAGCTGAACATTATGATGTCACAGTGAAGTCGACCTTTGACCTTTTATACGTCGTGACTTTGAGAAATGTTGTCATAATCAGCATATGAATTCTTGCGTTATGGCCAAAAACGTGTTTTGTGAAGTCACAGTGACGTTGAACTTTGACCTCCAAGTTCAGTTCATTCTTGAGTCAGAAGTGGACATTAGAAGGAATTCCAGCCCCGTGTTCCTGAGATATCGCATTCACGTGAATGTGACGGACGTGAAGTTACAGTGACCTCGACCTGTGACTTCCAAAACTGAACCAGTTCATCATTGAATCCACATGGAATTTTGTGCCAAATTTGAAGACATTCAGTCAAGCCATTCTTGAGATATTGCATTCATGATAATGGGACGGACAGACAGACAACACAAAAATGTAATGCCTCTGGCCTGCGCAGAGGCAAAAAATAAAGCTTAAAAGAGTAAAATAGCACCATGTTGCTACTTTGTTTGTTGTTACTACTCCTGATCAGAACTACTACAAAACTGTGTCTGGTTGATGACAACAATCATGACAAATACTTTTATGCTTCATGCTCTTATCTTGTAAACGGTCTTCTACATTTTTGTCCAACATTTCTCGTGTATCATGATCTGAAAGTGCTACAGCAGTGATAATTTACGACTTTCACATGTTTCACATTCACCATACAGCCAAGAAAACCACAGTAAAAATCATTTATGCAAGGCCACTAAACTATTTATGGTTCATGGGTAGTCCTGTATATGTTCTATACTAATCTGTTTACAGTAATGTCTAAACAAGTGAAGCAGCAAAGACCCCAGTGGACCCAGGACACATTTAATGCATTCAATTGCTAGGAAGTCCTTAGAGAGAGCTGGATGTACGCATTGGAAAAAACAATATCTGAGCAGCTCTGCTTGCCCTGTTGTCACTTTGATGTGAATGAGCAGATAGAACAAAGACGACAGATGATTGAATGGCAAAACGGTTGCGTCATAGCAAATAATGTGTGACAAATAATCTAATTAAAGCATGATCTTCTTTATCATCCATGATTATCTTTATAGAGTATTACAAAGACTTAAACTTAGAGCTGATAAGAACTGTGGGTTGTGTGTGTGTGCGTGTGTGTGTGTGTGCGTGGCTATGTGAATTAGTTCTAACTCTATCATTGGCTCCACATTTCTGCTCCGCCACAGTGTGTTTATCTCTCAGGGACTATCTGAGTGGCATGCCAGACAGCATGACAGGAATGGTCACCCTGTTCTCCTGAATTAGAGGAGGAACACACACAGCAGCATTCTCCGAATCATCCACTCATTGCATAATTTCTCAGGACTTTTTTTAGTTTGAGGCAAAGACAAGCAAAAGACAAGTTTGCACTGGTTATATTTAGAGCTGCAACAATTAATCGATTAGTTGTCAACTATTTAATTAATCACCAACTATTCTGATAATCAATTAATTAGTTTGAGTAATTGTTTTTAAAGAAAAAAACTCAACATTCTCTGATTCCAGCTTCCAAAAGGTGAATATTTTCTGGTTTCTTTACCCCTCTGCGACAGTAAACTGAATATTTATGGGTTGTGGACAAAATAAGATGTTTTTGAGCATCATCTTGAACTTAACTGATGGACATTTTTCACCATTTTCTGATAGATCGAACAACTAATTGATTAACGAAGAAAATAATGAAAGAATAACTGTCAAGGGAAAATAATTACTTTTTTTTCTTTCCAATAACAAAAGAAAAAATAGAGCTTGCAGTAATTAAGGTATTCAATATGGATCAAATATTTGTCTGTATAAGTTGTTACTTGTAGGACACGGTTTTGCCTCAGTTCTAGGGAGTGTTTTAGCATCTTTCAGCTCATAGTTATAGTTTTATGATCTGCTAAATCTGATAAACCCTGTGCCACCTGGTCAATGCAAAAGAGCAGACAGACTAGTTGCTAAACATACTGGACCATATTTGGTAGAGACCAAATATTGGACTTACAGAAACCAGAGCAAAAATCAATTTTAATGTTACTCACTGTCTGCTGCACAGAACATAAAATTTCTTCTCCTGCCTCAAAATGATCAACAAATGATTTACTCATAAAAATTATAATATTAAAAACCTTATTGTTATAACAACTTGTTATCCTTAACTCTTAAGTCTACTTTTTTCTAGTCAATACATTATCAGGAGTTCACAAATGTATTACTCAAAGGTCCAAAATGTACTTTTGTTAAAGGTCAGAGGTCCAAAATATTTGGTAATGACAAAATATCATTTAATGAATTTATGTGTAGCTTCTAAGCCAAACATCCATCCTGATGGCAAATTCTCTGGTGTAAAGTCAATGTGTGAACTCATGATCTCCAGCTACACTGTATATTCAATGTCACTATTAATTTATTGATCAAAAGAAAATTTATTTTGAAATAGAAAATGTTACACTTAATAACGTATTGTATTCATAACAGGAGGTATGGGATGGGTCTGCATTGACGTTCCATTCGGTCCCCAGTCTGAACCTCGGTCTGGATTTGGAGAACCTCTTCTAGGTTTTCAGATTACAAAAATGAAATAATACTGACCATGTGATATTACAGTAAGAACCAACTGTTAGTTGTCAATCATCAACTATAATACTAACTATAGCCATGTATGCATTCAAAACTATGAATCTGTATTTATGTAAGATGATTTGTTTGTGAGAAGTAGAAGAGGTCTTTCAAAAACAGGAATAGAAAAAATAATCTTTAACTAGCTTTATTTAATTAATGGGGTATTATCTGTTGCCTTGGGATATCAATAATTATAGCATAAAGGTTGTGATGTTACAATAAATAGATCATGGAAAAGAAATCATATTAAAAATTAATAGAAATGCAGGTACACAGACAACAAGTGAATATCATTATTATTATGAAAGGTTCCCACTTTGCACCTGCCACATATCTTGAGAAGTGTCCCTATCTTTTACTTTCAAAGTAAAGACTGGAAGGGAGGAAACTTTAGACAGATGTTAAAGATTAAATGTTTTGTTACCTTCTGACTTATACTAACTAGAAAATGAGGGAAAAGAACATTTTATCCAGCTACTGGGGACATTAAAATGCAAAGAACTAAGAAGAGCAAGACTCAGCAGCAAACTTTCCTTCCTGAAATGTGAGGGCTATTTCAGGGTAGTTTGCTCTGCGGCACTGTTACAATGACCACAGTGTTGGTCCTGTCCTGTGCTGTGCTGTGCTCTGCTGAACAGAGCTAAGTTCACAGGCTAAAACAGACTCGGCACTGTGTCACTTCCTCCATGCTGCAGACGTCACACTGTAGCTGACACATTCAGCATGTAGCCTACCATACCCGAGCCCACCACTCCCATGATGAAATCATTCAGCCACTTTGGGGGAATATGTTCCCTGCGGTTCCCACCCAAATTTGTTCTGCTTAACTATGTCACAATGCTGCACTTAAGTTGGGGAAATATCTTTAGGAGGTATTTTGTACATGTTCGAGATTTCTTTCTGAACTTGTTACTCTTGCTCTTAAACAAAACATTCTGAATTTATGCTTCAAAATGAGTCTGGTGTGATTCTTAAACAACTCTTATCCACACTTGAAAAATACTGTAGAGATGCTATAAAAATGCAGTCAACTACAGTCAACTTGAGCAGCTTTTCCGGTTTCGTTCCCACATATGCTTGAAACTTAATGGTAACATACTGTGTGCTCTTTGCTCCCTCCCACCATTCATCATAGTCCCACTTCCTCCTTTTTCTCCTCCTTCTCACCCTGTCCACCCCAGCATGTAGCCATCCTATCCGGCTATCCACTATGTTTAATGGGTGTTTTTGTTCCTCAGGCCTCAGGAGGTTCTCCTTGGGTGACTTAAAGAGAATTATGACAGCGGGAAGACAAGGGAGACAGCCACAAGTGTGTGTGAAACTCGCCCATAAAGCTTTGAGGGGTCATATCAGGACATCTGCTTTTCCTTCCCCTCTGTCATCACAGCTGTTTGTAGCAGCACAACACAAAATTCTAAACTTAGACAACATTTGAGCCACTACTTTTTAACACTCGTAAATTACTGCTATATACAGTATCTTAAGTGTGTTAACTTGCCTTTCTGCTGTTCAAGAGACCCTGTTGTTAGGGCATGGGTTACTTCCATGCATTCCAGAAATATACAAGCGGGCAGCTATGTAAACATGCGCTGAGATTCCTTCTGGTTACGTTTCAAATATCAGTCCTCTTGAGCTCTGTGGCTCACTGAGGCATAGATCATCTCATCTGCATGGCACTGTTTTATTAAAGATTGTGGTGCCAAAAGAGTCAAAGAAATACATCTGACAAAATTCAACAGCACTGTCTCTTTCCAGAAATCATGACCTGGTTACCTGAGATAATCCACAAACCTTGTTGTGAGCACTATCATGTAGGAACTACCTTCTTTTATAGTAGAAAGAAAGTAGTTCAAGTAGATTCTACTGTAGAAAGAAAATAGTTCCTACATGAAACTGCTCACAACAAGGTCTGTGGATTATTTTGAGTAGCCGGGTCATAATTTCTGGGGACAAGGCAGACATCTCCAATATCTTCAAAACTCTGCAACTCACACCAAAACAATCTAAATGGATAAACAGAACTACTGATTAGAGGAAAATAAGTATTTTTGGGTTTGGGGTGAACTGTACCTTTAAAGTTGTCAGTCATGACATTTACTGCTAGACAGTGCGTGATATACTGTAAATGGATGGCCAGTCAGTGTGTGGTTTGTGTGTGGTTTGGCCCTCTGGGGTGAAACGTGGGTGCTTCATTGGAAGGCCACACCCATGTATGTGCGTCTTTTATTAAAAAGCTCTTCTCCCTCAGTTGGTCCACTCCCTCAGCCAACACAAATTAGTGCTGCTCTCATATAATCCCACAAGCTCCTCTACTTGTCCTCCTTTTCTCTTCTGTCGGGGACTGCCGCCCCCCGCCCCTCTTTCCATGCTGATACAGTGCAGAAACAAGTGAGTGACAGTGAGAGACAAGCTGAGGCACAGAAGCGAGGAGGTAGAAATCTGCTCTTGTGTTGTTGAACAGCCAATCTCTGTGAAAGGAAATCCTCCCTTGGCACAAAGAGAGCTCCATCTTTTGTGCAAGGAAGCACTTGAGGCCTTTTCTTGTTGCGGCGGTACCCGCCCCCCCCTCGCTCAATCCCACCCCCGTTGTGCCTTTCCCCACGGTCCTCACCCCTTTCATTGTTTTCCCTTTGTTACTCATCTGTCCCTGAACTTATTTTAAAAGGCGTCCACAGCCAGAAAAAAAATACTCTAAAACGCTAAAAAAAAAAGTGCATGAAAAAGTGTTTCTACAACTTTAACCAAAGTGAGCTGTCAAAAACAGACATGCCTGCTATAGGAAAACTGCTTTCTGGCCCAGGAGAATTGCCATGGTAACCATACAACCAGCTGTTCAAGAGTCTTTCAGGACAAAGCAAAGCTTTTTCATGTTCTGCTTTGTCCACCTCATGAAGTCTCACTTTTAGGACATATTTGACAACTTCTAAATGAGTCAAGTTGCTCTGAGAGATAAAGAGTTTAGTAAAAGTTGTGAGACTTACCATCAGAGCTGACAGTGTCCTGATGATCAGGGTAGTCCTGTCCAGTGTCCCTGTAATCCACCCAGTTGATCCCCTCTAGACTGTCGTAGCTGGCCTGAGCCTGATCCTTCACCGGTACCACTGTGAAGTGAGGCATGTTTTCATCACTCTCCTCTGCGTCTCCAGCTCAGACTCAACATAGCAGGCTAGCTATTAGCCAGCCTCAGTTCAACTCCCACTAATGGCAACTACATTCCACTACACTGCGCTCACTTCCTCTGAGGGTATTATCATACTCCCCGCCCACAGGCCAGCCCCTCCTGGACTGTCTGAGTGAACACAGAGGGTATGGAGGTCTCGGGGATGCATTTAGAAAGACGCTCACACCCCTCCCCATGGGGTAGGAGTGACCTGAGGGGCACAGCTCAGATTGAAGACTTTAGCATTGTCATCCCTGAGTCATGTAGAGTGAAAGGGTGAGAGAGTGTAGGGTGACCCCTTTCTTGCTGTCTGTGTCATAATGACAGCTAACAGAGTAAACCTTGTCTGTCCAAGGTTCACACAGACAGTCCTCTGTGTATGAGGGCTTTTCTCAAAACACACACACACACACACACACACACACAGCGACGTGGCAGCTTGGAAAATAATCAAACTACATTGGTAACTGCGAAGCACAGAGTGGAAAAAAGAGGGAAAGGAAGATAAAAGAAAAAAGGATAAGTTGTCAAAAAGAGAGGAAACAGTGAATGGTCCTAGTCCTCATTCCAACTATTCACTCAGCTGAACTTGTTATTCAAACCTTTGACCTCAGGGTCAATCAGAATTTGAAATGTAGCTTATTCAGCAAATTTTCATTATATCACAATAAATGAATCTTAAAGCTACTACAAAGAGTTTTTT